>VMOF01000035.1:57398847-57466359 GCA_011764245.1 Trialeurodes vaporariorum | reverse complement strand
TAAAAAAAAAACCGTTAACGAGGTTTTGTTCCATTTTTTGTCTACTTTCTTTTTAATGAGGTATTTTTTCAAAATAATGCACGTGGAGCTCGGAATTTTCAAAAAACCGATTTTTTTGGTAAAAAAACGTAAATTTGGCAACGTTCCCCGGGAAATTTTTGGTGGGAAGTTGAAAATTCGGAATCAGCGACCAAAAATACATAAAGTTCCGTCAAAAAACCTACTACTTCCATTTTTGCAAGGTAAGCCACTTTTTTCGTCTCTATTGCCTGGACTATAACGAGATGATTCAGAGTGATTAACGCGGCGCGCGGCGCTTTCAAAATCTTGCACCGTGCATGATGCACCCGAAACCGGTTTCTTTCAAGATCGTGATAATTTAATGAGAACCAGAAATATTCGCCAGTGATACCTAGAATTGAGAATACCGCCAGAGCAGAGCTCGGAGTTGCCAAGTGTTCCTGATGAACGGTATCTATACGCTTTTCAGTGGGTTCCACTCCAGAGGGTCGATTCTGCTCATTTCACGTGACGTGTCGAGACGAGATGACTCCAAGTCGTCTTGTCCTGTCTCTTTCACGGAAAAAAAAATACGGTGAAAATAACCATACGGATAACTTATTTTGGCACCTGCTAGATGTTATGGTAATGTTAACCAGAAGTATACTATGTTTTGACTAGGTACTAGGTGATATTACCTGATTGCACGTCGAATTTACTCAAAGTATCGGTAAATGCACCATACTTCTGGTCAATTTTACCATAACATCCAGCAAGTGCCAAAATCAGGTATCCGTATATGGTTATTTTCACTAATCTTTTTTTCCGTGTGACTGGAAGCAAGGCTCCCGATATCGAAAACGGGATTTACTATTCTTAAATCAAAACTGTATTAGGTTATTTTCACTAATCTTTTTTATCCGTTTTGTACGAGATAGAGTCGTTTATCTCGGACTGGACGCCCTCACCCCTTGACACCGAACTTTGCTCTAGTAAAGTCCATTTTGCGTTTTCAGAGAAATTTTACCAAACGATCATCGGACAGCCCCCCCCCCCTTTAGTCTGAAAATATCTGAACTCCTGACCCCCACCAACCCCCCCCCCTCGAAAAATTACTAGCTAAGCCGCTGAAGCTGTTTCTCAGTGAAGAATGTGATATATCTCCAAACAGCGCAGTTCTATGTTGAGTATAAAATCTCATTGCAAAACACCATGAAAAACTTTCGCTCTTACTTTACGGTGCAATGAGGCGGACGCTTTAATACAAACCTTTACAAGCTTTACAAACAGCTTTTTAGCGCTGACAAAATCTTTAGTTTAAAAATGACCCTTCAAAAGACTTTAGAAGAGGAAACCAAATATTTTCTTCACCCACCCAAAGGTTTAATGATATGCTTGCAACTAAAGATATTTTGCTGAGTGAAATTTCTTAAGTTAGGTGTACAAACTTTTAGTTAGTTGCGCAATACATTCGGTTTTGCTCGACTAAAGTCTTTTGTAGGGTCGTATTTCGAC
Organism: Trialeurodes vaporariorum; assembly: GCA_011764245.1. NCBI lineage: Eukaryota > Metazoa > Arthropoda > Insecta > Hemiptera > Aleyrodidae > Trialeurodes > Trialeurodes vaporariorum. The sequence continues at coordinate 57,464,844 of VMOF01000035.1, read as the reverse complement.
ACAAGGTTTAGTCAGCACTTCCAAAGTATTTTTTCAGATTTTTCTGTGCAGGCGTGCGTTCTCTCTGAGCACGGCGGAGTTCCAAAAGTCCAGGGACCAAAAAATGTTACATCCTCTCGGTCCTTCACGCAGATGATCGGTGAAAACTTACGGGGGGTAAAAACCACAATCAATCTCACTTTAGTGCGCACCATCCAACGTCTTTTGGAGGACCGTCATAAGCTGCAACATAAGGCGAATTTTCGCGACGAATAAATCCAACGAAATCATACAAAATCATTGCCAACCTACGCAAGATAACAGTGGATGATACGAAACTGGATCGTGTTTTTCGAACTTTTTCGGTGTTTGCAGTCATCGATGGCATCAATTCGATTTTGAATTCAAGTCCGGAGGTGAATTCGAAATCGAATTGATGCCATCGATGCCCCGAAACACGTCTAAAAACACAATTGAGTTTCCTCGAATATGTAGTTAGATTGGTATTGTTTATGATATTCGATCGCGAAAATTCGCCTATATAATTTGGTCCCTGAAAGCTCCCATGCAAGCAAGAATAGAATTAAAGCCGGCGCGGTATGATCGGTCAAAAATTCAACAATGGTCAACGATCATCGACTGCAGAAACAACAGACTTAATCTACGCAGTACACGAATCACGTGCCCTATAGCTGACCAGTGACCATCCAGTGACCGACCGGTCAAACAGGTTGTGTGTCGGTAAGTCGTTGGATGGTGTCTGATTCGGCCATCCAGTGATCGGTGGGCGAGTCGCCAGAGCCTTGTCGCAAGGCAGGCGGAGGCAGTAAGGTGGGAGGGGTGGGGGGTGGGGGGGGGGCACCGCGATGGAATGGAGTCACGACTCAAGATTGCATCCGCGGGTAGATAATTTATTCGCGAGCATGCATGTATGAGTATGGCGTATGCTAGATGTAACCAGGATGGTCGCACAGTAGAGCGGGTCAATGACAGGAGTCGGACATGGGGAAAAAAAATTGCTAAAAATGCAATTTTAAATTTTTTTTTACCGTCAAAAAACAAACTGTAAAGGATGATTCTCGTAGAAAATTTAACAATAAAACCAATAAATTTACAATTAAATGCACTGGCGCAACCAGGATATCTTCCATCTCTCTCATTTCCCATTTGAATGTATGAGTAGGAAAAGGACAGAAGGAGGGGGTTTTATCCCCTTGTCCATCCTTGTCTAACATACGTTTCTTAATGGAGAAAAGAGAGAGATGAAGAAACTCTCGGTGCGCTACTGATTAAATGTCTACGTTGCGTATTAACAAAGATATACGCATTTGAAGTTACGACGCTATATGTTCCGGCCTCTCCCGATGACTCGTTCCACTGTGAGGCGGTGGTCGGTGGGTCGGTGAAGTCTCGGTGGACACAACAAACAACAAACGCCAACGCACATACTCCTCGCTGGAGGCTGCAGACAACCTCGAAGACCTCCGATTGGTGGACGGCGAGTGATACCTCTTCTGATTAGTCGATCTGTTCCTCCGCGGGTTTGTCAACGAGACTATAGGACGGTCGTTTGAAAATGGCTGTCGTCCCGTTCGAATTCTCGATGGAAGGTAAAGTTGTGTATGGGATCTTTGCAAAGGCGGATCTAGCAAGCTGGCAACCGTACAGACCGTTGCCGTTACAGTACACATGTTAGGCAAGGATTCATAAGAGCCGCCTTTTTTTATGTTCACAGTCGTTCGCTGTTCACACGCGTTCACGCGGTCATGAAATTATCTGTTCTTATGAAAGAGTATAATTGCATCTAGTCTAATTTGAATCTTGAAAGCTTCCCGCGTTCTTTCCTTTGCGGTTCACGAAAGTTTGCAAGCTCAAAAGCATGTGAACGCTTGTGAACCGGGGAACTATTTTCATCCGCCCGTCCACAGTGGACGATTGTGACCGTAAAAGAAGACGGCTAAGGGTTTGAAACCTTCTATTTTCACTATTTTTCCACTTACACATTTACAAGGGGAAACACGGGAAAAAGTAGCTTGTGTCGCGTCGTAGGCATGTATTTGGGTTCACCGGCCACAATTTGGATCAGCTCTGTGCATGGGACACAGTCAGATTGTGTCCCATGCACAGAACTGATCCAAATTGTGGCCGGTGAACCCAAATTCGTGCCTACGACACAAGCTACTGCTCCATTTAAACTCATTAAATATATCGAATTTTCCTTGTGCACTGTGCACCCCCTGAATTCGATATTTTACATGAGTTTAAATGGATAGAATACATTGTTGCCAAATTGCACGCGACGCCACTGATACTGATTACGTCTCATAAGTCTCTTGTCCCGTTTTTACATGCTCGGCCTCTATGGACTGTATGCACGCGCCCGCCGACCGTGCCGGGGCAAATCGAATTGAATTTTTACCCCGCAAAACACCTCACAAGTCACAAGCTTCATGCATCTACGTAAAAAAAAAAAAAAAAAAAAAAAAAAAAAAAAAAAAAAAAAAAAAAAAAAAAAAACACAAAAAAACACACACAAAAACAAAAAAGAGCACATGATTATTAAATACGTATTTAAACATCCTGTCATCCCGGCGACGCGTGACGCAGAGAGTGGAGCATATTCGACCCTTCAAACTGCCTGTTAGCTATTTTTTTATTCTCTCTCTCTCTCTCTCTCTCTCTCTCTCTCTCTCTCTCTCTCTCTCTCTCTCTCTCCAACTGTCCGTGACGTCACGCTAGATGCTGCGTCTTGAAAGATTTCATATGCTCATGAAGTCAAAACTCTTTTGACACATTTGCTTTTGTGGGTGAGGGGGAGGGGGTTTCACTGTCACACAATAGGACAAGAAAAGATTGTATTCTTGGACATCCAGGATAGTGAATAAGAAACCGATTACAGTGAAAATGATATAGTACATGAATGTTCAAACTTTATCGACAATAGCAGTGAGATGACGAATAGAGTAGTGGCATGCAATCTAGCAACGTTAGACTCAGTACATTCAAAGTCAGTAAAAAGGTCCAAAGATTATGCTATGTTGTCATTTTATCTCTGTGAGTTTGTTGCAAACTTTTGCTACAGGCAGTTTAAGGGTCGATCAAGATTAAAAGACCGGCAAAAATAAAGATCACTCAAAACTTATACGAAATCCACTCCTAAAGTCATAAAATACTTTCAATAATATGCTTGATCGTAATGGCGGTGTAGGGCACTATAATGTAGGAGATTCCCATCTAATAGTCGTGCCCCCCATCAAAAAGAGGATTATAATAAACACAATTCCTTTGGCATAGGTGTCACCAGGTGTCACGGTACCGTTAATCGTCTGTTAATCACTCCTCTGATGGTTACATTTACTCTGTGAATCTTTCTTCCTAGCATAGAAAGAGTGACGAAATTAAGACGGGAATCTCATCCCTCATAGTCTCATAGATGTACTAGCGGGGACAAAGATACCTGGCTCAAGTATGCAATACGCAAAACACCAAATATATGTGTCGAATGTTAGATATATTCTGTGTTACGTATTGCATACCCTGGCCAGGTATCTTTGTCTCTGCTAGTACAGCATTACCGCAACACTCATCGTCAGTAATGTGTTTATAGTATTTTCAGCGATTTTTGGTAAATTCTAAAATGTTACCGATTAATTAGTCCCTTTCGCCATGAGGCACAGGGCGCATCACGAGCATGGGGAAACTGCAGTCAAGATCCTCGTGGAACCCTACCCATCGTGCAGCGCTGCAGCGGCCCCAGCGCGTGCGGGCGTTTGAGTGAAGTGTCCATCGTATATTCGTAAACGTGTGAATGTATTAGTAACATTGAGGGAATAACTCTGTGTGATGATGCACTCCTCGTCTCTTGTCTCCCGGAAACTGCCGAGCAAACGCACCATCTCACGACGCACCGCGGGTCAAAACACGGATTTTTTGGGACATTAAAACTTTTTGTGTCTTTGCAGCAGAGGGATTTGGAGCCGGAGCCACAGTCAAAATTGAAATTTGCACTTCTCCTGGAAAAAAAAATTAATAATTCATTCAGAACTGAAATTTAATATTCAATAAGTAATTCAAGATGTTTTAGCGCAGACAGAAATTATTTTTCATGATTATAATTTGAGTTATTACGATTGGAGCCCTGAGCCGGAGCAGCTCCAGCTTCGTAACTTCGATTGCAATAATTCAAACTGTAATATATGGAAAGTAATTTCTGTCTGTGCTAAACATCTTGAATGACTTATTAAATAGTAAATTTCAGTTCTGAAAGTATTATTCATTGTTTTCTTCAGGAGAAGTACACATTTCAATTTTGACTGTGGCCCCGGCTCCAAATCCCTGCTTTGCAATAAAAACAATTGTTTTCGATGAATTCTTGCTATAAAAAAAAACAAAACAAAACAAAAAACAAAAAACAAAAAAACAACAAAAAACACTTGGAAACTGACTTATTCAAAGATGCAAATTCAACTCATCATTATGTTACTTCGCTGTTTCTGATTCATAATCTATTGAGTTTCGTTTATGAATAAATGTCCGTAAAATTACTACGTTATCGTTCAACGTGCGATGTCACGACGACTCACGAGAGTCGAAGAGTAAACGAGAAGGAGTCAGTGTGTGTGTGTGTGAGAGAGAGAGAGAGAGAGAGAGAGAGAGAGAGAGAGAGAGAGAGAGAGAGAGAGAGAGAGAGAGAGAGAGAGAGAGAGAGAGAGAGAGAGAGAGAGAGAGAGTGTGAGAGAAAGGGGGGAGGGGAGAGAAAGAGAGACTTCATTCAGCGCAGCGGCTCAAGTTGCTCAAATTAAAAAGGGAGGAGAGAACAGAAAGAGGGAGGGAGGGGGAGGCGGAGCGGTGAGTGGGTGACTGGGAGGGAGGGAGGGAGAAGAGGGGGATGTTTGTTTGAAAAAGGTTAAATAGACAAACGATGAGGTTAAAAAAACAAAACAGAGATAAAGACAACGTTTTAGACAGCGGTTTATCCACTCCCCCTCCTCCTTTCGCCCCCTCTCCCTGCCCGCCTTGAAACGACTGCGGCGTCCGTTTACCAATCGCCCGATGCCCTGACAAGCGTCTTTAAACGGTGTGTTTGAGATCTTTGAAATCTTCGAAATCTTTCACTCTTCCTCACAGGATTTTTTTTTTTTTTTTTTACAGACAGACAGACGTACTCTCGGAGAATCAATTCTTGAGCTTGCGCCCGTGGGGCCACCAGTGACTTATGTATGGCATACCCAACGGCTGTGCTCTTAAGAGTTTTTGAGAATATCGGCTTGGGGTGATGTCACTCACAGAGGCGTAAATAGGGGAGCACCAGGTGCCCCCCAGTGCCTCTAAGGTGCCAAACCGGTAAACACGACCTTCAGCCCTTCGTCGATTGAAATCCTTCAAGGAAAAAAAATTGATTATTATTTTTTTTTTTTTTTTTTTTTTTTTTTTTTTTATGAACGGATAGAATGTTACACGCATGACCTAACCACAAATTCAAGCTTTAACATAACATGTTTCATAAATTAGGATTTTAGGATACCAGTTTACGAAAATAGATCTTACAAACTCCAACCATTTTCTTCAGCGGTCAACAATTTTTTTTTTTTTTTTTTTTTTTTTAGAGGCCTTCGCCACTATGGTCTGAGATCGATAAAAAATGTTAACAATTCAGTAAAAAAAAAAAATCAAGAAAAATCATCGACTTTAAAATCTTGATTAAAAGCTTGGTTTAAAACTTTCCGAAAAAAAAAAAAAATCTAGATTTCGATGAGAAACACCACTGCAAAAATTTTTGGGCTCCTAAACTTTTTCAACACGACGAGTCTACAGCGAGATATTCGCTGCGCAAATTGGAAAAGTCAACGCTATTAGTCCTATTACCATGGTGGCCGGCAGTAAAGTGTGCAATTTACCACTCCGGCACTCCACAATCCACATGCTTATTCGGGTCACCCACCATAAATCGGTGTATCAATCATTCGTAGATTCCAATTGAATCCTCTGAGGATAGATTGTTTTCTACATAGGTTTATCTGAAGGGGATATCGATACATCGCAATTGCCGCCATTGTATGATTCCACATTAGACATAATTAAAACAAAAACAAACTAAATGGCCAAAAAAAACATCACAGACAAACGTTGTTGCGGTATTTTGTTAATCAGTCCCTCTTCCAACTTTGTGGCGTGTGCTCCTCGTTCTCAGTATTTTGTTTTTATTTTATTTTTATTTTTCCGGTTGATAATGGTGCTGTGAGTGCACCGAAACGTCTCGGAAGTTTTTATTTATTGTTGGCCTAGTTCCCATATTTTAATCCTTAGTTTGTCTGTGATAAGACATAATAGGTATTTAGATGAATCCCTTACCACTTTCCATTAAAATTATCGTTCGACAAGTTCGATTCATGACTGAATACAAAACTTTATACGCGCGAAACAGCCCCCCTCCCTCCACATCCCGTAACATTTGTTTACTCCAAGCAAGTTTTTTTTGTTGTGTTTTTTTTTTTTTTTTTTTTTTGTTTTTTTTTTTTATCTGTCTAAGCAGGATGACATACTTTGGCGAATCGAGTACGCTCACTATGCTTAGTTATAACTGCGAAAATTGTCTTCGCACTACATTTTTCCCAGCTTGCTTCCGGAGGTCGTGAAAAGAGTACGCGGAGAGGGGAGGAGGGGGCGTTAGGGTCGCAAGTTCGCAACCTCTCGCCACTCGCCCACCGGCGGGTGATCGATCCCGATTATTTTTCCCCGAGGGTAGGGAGTGACAGGGGGATGGGGGGGGGCGGCCGACGATGGGCTCGGGGGGTCACAGGGTGGGGAAAAAAACATGATAAACGGAATTGACAGTTGCACCTGAAGGCAATCAATTGGGATTATTCCGGAGAGCCCCTCCTATCGCCCCCCTCCGTCCCACCGGTTCTCCGGTCCAAGGTTCCCCCCGTGAGACGCCCCCCTTTCTCTCACTGTCCCTTCCACCCCCCCCCCCCGCCCATGTCCGTCCCGTCCGTCGCGTCGCGTCGTCGTCTGTAAGCCTTGCCTTGCCTCGCGTCGCTTCTATGCCCCCCCTCCCGCTCCTCAAATCCCTGCCTAGACTAGACGAGGGAACTGTGTATTGATTGTGAAAAGGAGGGGAATGGGGAGGGGGAGAGAAGGGGAGGGAGCTGGGCCTTTTTTTGCGTTTGCAGTTCTAATTCAGTCTAGCGCGAGCGCGAATACTCGAGCAGGGAGCAGCAAGCGAATCGAGTTGCATCGCACATTGGCATAGGCGGATCCAGCAATCTGGCAACAGTGTATTCGTCCCATTAGATTGCATGACAAATAATCGATTAGTCACGGGGTCATGGCCCCTTCAAGAATCGATTGTTTATCATACATTCAAATTAAAATAATGCGCAGTTGCCAGATTGCTGGATCCACCTATGATCGGTTTGGACCGATTTGCTGACCAAAAATTGTATAGTTACACGGAGAAAAATTTCCGGTTGAAATCGCGGAACGTATTATTAATAATATGGTAAAAAGAAATTCCTTTTAAAATAATTAGAATTCTTAATGATCCAACGATTCTTTCTTGTGATTCTTCTGAATCATCGCGGAACGGAACGTTCAATTGGACCAATCATAATTCTCGTTGAATCAATAAGAATTTTTATTATTTTAAAAGGAATTTTTTTCTACCCCAATTTCTTAATACGTTCCGTAATTTCAACCAGAAATTTTTCTCCGTGTAAAACAAACGAGCTAAACATTTATCTAGACAGTATTTATACAGTATTTATCTGGCAGTATGATGGGTAATCGCCTGCGTAACTGGGAGACTTTTAGGTTAAGTTTAAGCGAGTTAGTTTAGTCCTTTTATTCCCATGCATTTTGATGCAGCGACGACGGCGTAAACGCGGAATCGAAACTAGGCCTGTGCGATGTTCGATGCAGCGATCGAAGTTTCGATGTTTTCCTGCCATCGAATGGATTCGATACTAATGTTGATTTCAATCGATGCATCAGAACTCGTTATTCATCCACATCTTGGTTAAAAACAGACCTAAGAGTCGTTTTATTCTCTTAAACCAACTCAAAAGCATGAAAGAGGATTATGACTTCCAGTGATTTCTCAATTTTGACTTGCTAAAATTTATTTCGAATCGATAAAAAGTCGACGTTTTTTGGACATTGAATTTCGATGCACAAAGCTGGACATCGTACAGGCCTAATCGAAACATTTTCCAGCCTCTGTTCGTTGCATCAAAATACATAGGAATATATGGACAAAATTACTCGCTTAAATCTAACCTAAAAAACCCCCATGGTGGTTACGCAGGTTACCCATCATTACACACTCTATAGTTAAATTTATAGTTCGTTGGTTTAAGCCGCCTGATGGAGCTCTTTTCATTTTCAAATCATAACAAAAGTAGCCTGCGACTTTAAACTTTCAATTTTTAAGCGTTCCTCAATGAAAAGCCAATTCTCAGATTCATTTTCTTTATTTTTAATTTTGTGACATGAGAAATAATGCTGAAAAATTCTAATTATTATCGGTCTGGTGACTGGTGTGCAGCCTGCACTTCTGAAACGACCTTTTTATTTAAAAGCTGCCGATCAAAAACTTTTCAGGACAAATTCCAGAATTTCTTCAATTCCGATTTGACAGTTAAAGCAGAGCTACCGGTTTGCGTATAATTAATGAAATCACCGGTTGAGAAAAGATTACACATTTCAGTTCGGTGTATGACTGTAATGCACGAAAATGCTCGCATCTGTACTCTTTTTTCAACTGGTGGAGTCTTCGATGACTTTAAAAAAACTTGCGGATATTTTAATCAATTCATGAAATTTCCATTGGTTGAAAAAAAAAATTATAGACCAGAGTATTTTCGTAAAGTACAGTCATACACTGAACTGAACGTTGTAATATTTTCTTAACCGGTGGAATCATCGGTGAATTGAAAAATGTCATTAATTATACGCAAAACGGCAGCCCTGAATTTTAAAGTGATTGTGAGTAATTATAGTTTTCGAAGCTTCTAAACGATGTAGTTCGGTGATTGCAAACTTTTGCTACTTGCTTATTAGTAGCTGATTCTGGGGTAAAACCCTATAAACACGACGATAAGCTCACTACAAAATTATACGAAATCCACTCCCAAACAAATAAAATGCTTTCAAATGAGAGACCATGCACCATGGCGGAGATTACTGCCTTTTACATTGGGTTTCCCTATCTCAACAAAGCTCCATCTTCACGAGGTGTTCTCGAGACACCATACACAAGAAGAAGAAGAAGAAGCAGACAATTACCATAAGATTTAGGCGGTAATGACCGCCATTACGTTCTCGCGTTTGAAAGCATTTTATGAGTTTGCAGGAGTGGATTTCCTGAATTTTAAGTGCGCTTACTTATTGTCATTATTATAGGATTTTCCACCTCATAGTCCAGTGGTTCCCAAACTTTTCCGCTCGCGGATCCCTTGATCATGGGCGGATCTAGCAATTTGGCAACCATGAATTCATCTCATTTAAACGTATGAGAAACAATCGATTATTGAGGGGGCCATGGCCCTGTTACTAATCGATTGTTTCTCATGTATTCAAATGGGATGGATACTCTGTTGCCAGATTGCTGGATCCGCCTATGCCCTTGATACCCGGTCGGGCGGCTATAACGGACCCCCTAAAAATGATGACCGTTTTCTTTTTTTCTTTTTTTTTACATACATGTGACATGAAATGATGCATAAATTGCTAAAGAGAGCATCTTGGTTCACTTTCGCTCCTTTTCCGTTTAGTCTTTCTATTGAGCCAGTTCAACATTTTTTACGATAAGCTTCAACAGGCAAATGAGGAAAAAACAAAAGAAAACTCAAACAAAAGATTTTAAATTTGAAGAATTTTCGACAAAAATTTCGAATCTGCTAAGAAATTTTAAAATTTAAATTGTTTGGTTATGAAGGTGAAGAAGGACTAGGAGCCGTTGGTGTTGCTACGGTTACGTTAGTTTATTTTTTTTTTTAACCCCGTTGTCTATTTCCTCTTCCGAATTTTCTCACGCCGCACAGTGGAGCGAGTCAATGGGAGGGGTCGGACATGAAATATTTGACTAAAAATGCAAATTTGTGGTGTTTTTACGATCACAAAATGCATTGTAAGAGGTGGTTCTTGTGGGTAATTTTACGATAAAATCAATGAAATTACTTTCAAACTTCTACGTTGCATATTAACAAAGATATACGCATTTAAAGTTGCCAAGATATGTCCGGCTTCTCCTATAGACTCGTTCCACTGTGCGCCGATCGGATTCACTTTTTTTTCGGACTTACTACTCGCGGACCCGGGGGTCCGCGGACCACAGTTTGGGAACTGCTACCATAGTCATAGTCAACTGATGATAAGCCTGAAGCAAAAGTTTGCAACAGCTTTATTTTCGGATTTTTGGCCAAGAAATTGATATTAGTTGCCCACTGTGCATCGAATTGAATGGTAATTCAAGGCAAGAGGCGAGTCCAAAACGTGTTAAACGGCTAGCTACTATGTACGGCACACAATAGCGTGGAACGCATCAAGTATCCGGACAAGCGCGTTAACGTCAAAATGCAGACAAAGTGTTGCTCATTAAAACTCGTTTCTTACAGGAGGAGTTATGAAAACTGAACTTTCTTCCGAACGTACTATGGAAGCTAAACTAAACTAGGTAATTGAAGGGTATTGATACAGCAGCCTTGTGGCCTTTGTGAATTCAATATTGGACGATATTATTTCAAGTTTACTAACAAACAGAATACAGACGTTCATATGAGATTGCAGATTGCAGCACAGAAATGTGTGAAGAATCATTATGGTACCCACTATTCAACCAGTGCATGGCGTGCGGTATACGAGCAAGCAATGCTGCAGGCACTGCTTGAAGATTTGCTGAACTCTTTAAAAGTTTCTTAAAAACCTGCTAATTTTCATTCTACTAAAATTCTGACACTCGACCAAATTCTGCCATTTGGAAGTAGAGAACAAACATGTTTTTTTCTAAGAGGAGTCTCTGAATCAGTATGGCGTCTCGTGAAATTTGGCAACGCTGCATTTTGTCCATTTAAACTCATGAGAATGGTCGATCGAATGGAGGTGCACGGTGAAATCCCTCGAATCGATATTTTGCTAGTGTTTGAATGGACGAAATGCAGCGATGCCAAATTACCCACGACGCCACTGCTCTGAATACTCCCCACAGTACGTATTGTGCCTGCCTTCGTTTCATATTCATAGCACGTGTCACTGACATCCACGCAGGAAAAAAAGACGCCGCACTCAACATGAGGCGGCAATGGATTTTCGGTGAAACACCGATGGTGTTAATGCACGGGTGCACAGTGCAGCGACCTGTGGACAAAAGTCAAAAAACCGACCATCTTGTAGGGTTTTTTGGACTTTTCTAATGGAAAGGAGGGTAACCAATGGGTAAGTTTCCGACATTGGTTTTCTTTAATTGCAAAATCAACGGCTGTGGCGACAATGGGAATATAAGAGATCGTTGCTTCAGATTCGGCGACGCGCATTTGAGTTACCCAGTGGCGCTACCCAAGATGAGTCAGATCACGAAGACAAATGTCGGAATAACAACAACTACGGATCTCTCCACTTCCGATAAGTTATTTCTTCAAGAAAATAAGTTTGTTCACTTATTTAATTGAAATAAGGTAAGTGACCCAAAGGTGGCCATACCTATGCTTGGGGCCAATATGCACGTATGAGGCATGAGAGATAAAAAAAGCTAAATATGTCAATTTACTATTTAGACAGTTGGTCATCATATGTTAATTTCATTTTTTTTAAATTTGCTTGTTTTTGAGGTTTTTTTTGCGTTTGAAAAAAAGTAGAGTTTTGACATCGCGCAAAACATGCACCTAAGGTGGCCATCCTTCATATTTTTGATGCACCTAAAGATGTACACCCCCTTTTAAATTTCATTAATAACTATTCAAATGATATTTTATCGTTCAAAAACGGAATCTAGACCCTACTTACACCAAAAATTATAGTGATTTATGATGAATTGAAAGTCAAAGGTGGACTCGATTTAAGGACTTAGCTTTTACGATTGTTTACTACCGTGAAAATTAGCTGAAGGCCTACAAAACTGGACGTTGCACTATTTCGTGCCGACTGAATCGCCCGATGCTCTTGATTTTTGGAGTAAGGGAAGCTATAGCATCCTGCTACTCAGCACTAACGCCATCTATCGTCAATTCATGTAATTAATTGAAATAAGCAAGGGTGGGCCACCTTAATAGCCGGGCCACCTTTGGGTCACCTACCTTAGTTCGCTTATTAAAGCTATTTTGGAAAAAAAGGTTAAATTTGCCGGTTTTTTTAATTATTCAAAATGTTTGGAGACGTGTATAAAAAATATAACGAATTATAACGCCCCCATTTTCACATATTTTGTAGCCCAAACTATGAGGATTCAGAATATTTGTTCAGATTTTGCGCAAACTTGCGCATTTTTTTTTTTTTTTTTTTTTTTTTTTAACTTTTTTATTAATGGCTACTTCGTCTTACACAAATTAATCCATAATCTTTTAACTATTTGCTTATTCTAAATACTTATTCTAACATTTTCTTACTGGGCAACTATTGCCCTATCTGGTGCAAGCACGTTTCTGTGGCAGAAACATGCGTTTAATATATAGATACATATAATTATATATAGTTACATCTAGAATAAACGATACTATACTTAGTATAATGACATTACTTTATCGAGTTTGACACCCTTGAGGAAGAAAAAATAAAAATAAAAATAAAAATTAAGAGAATAAGAGGAAAGGAAAGTGGAAGCAATAGAAATGAAAATGGTGAAAAATTAAAAATTGAAGAAGAAATCTATGAATATATAAGTAAATAAATAAATAAATAAATAAATAAATAAATAAATAAATAAATAAATAAATAAATAAATAAATGAATAAATGAATAAGTAGACAATAAATAAATAAATAAATAAATAAATAATAAATAATAAGTGACTTGCGCATAATCTCACAGCGATAGTTTGAAATGTGCCGGTTTTACTATACTCCCTTAAAATCGTGTTTAACCTGAGCTCATAGTAATATTCATAATTCTTCTGAATTAGTTGGTATAGAGAGCAATAAGGGCTTGAGACCTTAATGAAACAATGAGTTGTGGTAACAAAGGCGTCTTGTACGATTCTATTGCTTAATAATCCCTCTTGTGATTCTCATTTCTTTAAATTGCGAAGTGAATGTTCTTAAATCAGAATAAAGAACTGATAGAAATAAGAGAAGAGGCAGAGTATTTTCTTCGAAACATCTTGGCTATAGGTACCTAATAAACAGCCTACTTGATACTGAAATAATTAATGCTGCATTACAAAACTGAACTTGACGAGTAAATAAAGCAGAATGAACATCTTCAGGATTTAACGATGACATGCTATAATAATTAACTCACGAATTTACAAGTGTTATATTTTGGCAACTTAGAGGTACGAGAGTGGATTTTAAAGTAAGTTTACCTATTTTTTTCTCAGAGACTATTAATGTTAGAAAAAAAACAAAACCAGATTTGGAACGTACATACTCTCAGCTTTTTAACGAGCTACAGTTTTTCAAATTTGGCTTACGCTTTGCGGAGATATCGTGGATTTTCCCGCCTCTCCTTCAAACGTGCCCACCTTTTACGCGCTGCGGAGCTTCACAGAAAACATGAGTTGAAGAATTTGAAAAAGTAAAATAGAGCTATTATTTTATTGAAACAAGTTATAACATTGTTGTGAGGCATCTCACCTCATTTTTTGACACAGCCAATCGCTAGATTCTTGAATTTTTCAAATCGGTGCAACAATTTCTGTAAACATCCGTCGTAAAATTCTTTCCCCATACTCCTGAGCCAGGTTTTGACGCAAGCTGCTAATCCAGCTTCAATTAATGATGATTGCACTTTCAGTATTGACCGAAAGTTTGAAGATCAATACAAATTGGATCATTTCATCAGTAGAAGAGTAGTATATTCAGTTAAAAACATGCACTCAGGTGTTATTGAGACGTCTGATCCGGAGATAAGCGCATCGCCTGCCGAAACTCGCAGTCTTCTGTAGAGCGTGAAAAGGTTGGCACGTTTGAAGGAAAGACGGGTGGGGAAAATTCACGATATCTCCGCAAAGTGTTTGTCAAATTTGAAAAACTAAAGCTCGTTAGAAAGCTGAAAGTACGTACGTTTCAACGCTGGGTTTGTTTTTTTTCTGGCATTGATAGTTTCTGAGGAAAAAAATAGATAAACTTACTTTAAAATCCACCCTCGTATTTTTGCAATTGAAAAGGAGGGTGCAAAATTAAGCGTGTGTTTGGCATTCGAAAAGCAAAACCTGTTTCCGTTTCCGGGACGGCGCGGCGAACCAATCACAGCCTTTTGTTGAACTTCACCATTCAACAGTAGGCAATGGTTATCGTTGCAGCCGGTGACTCCCGACCAAAACTGTGACCGCTAAACTTGCTTCACTTTTCTAACACGGGAAGCATACGGTGTGCTGGGTCTCTATTTGTCTCTGCGTCAGAAGGTGCTGGACCGAGTCCGCCCTAAGGTATACCTCAGCAATCATCAGTCACCACTCAACGGTCTGTTTTGGACCATTTGAAAATGGCAACACAACAAACTAACCTCAAAATAAGTTTCATGTGCAGTAGACCAACGAATCGCAGCACTTTAGAATGAGTCGGGTAAACTCAAGGCCAGCCCTAAGTAACGTTAAGTTGGGAGCGATCCCAACATTCAGATACCCCGCAAGGAAATGTGAGGTATGATCCTCCAATCCACCATTTTTAAGTACAAATTAAAGCCCATCTACCATAAACACAGCTTGGGCCCTCGTCGTTATTTTTTTTTATTTTTTTTTTTTATTTTTTATTTTTTATATTTGAAACTACAAGGTGGAACTGGGGCACGACAGCTCCACAGCCCGAAGAAAAAGTTTACAATACATGAAATTTTCAAAGAATTAATTCATATTACTATAATTAAGGTGAAAAGGATTAAAAATGATTGGTACAAAGGGTACCATAAGATGATTGAACTGCCCATTGGAACAATGGGCAGTTTTAAATTTATAGGTTTTTGGTTACGAGTTTATGTCTTTAATTAATTAATCTAGGAGTATAACAGTTCCTATTGAAGGCAGGAAAAAAAAATATGAGAATGAGAAGGAAGCTGAAATTGATATGAGAAACGGAAAGATGACACAATAAGCTGTATTAAATATGAATCAAGTTAAACGGAAACAATTTGGAGTCGTTATGTTAGAAGCATTTTGCATCTTAATTATTGGTCCATACCTGCAGCAAAATCATGCAAAAGCTTCGCATTCTCGGATGCGCCTCTCATGATTCATGGCAGATTTTTTTTTTTTTTTTTTTTTTTTTTTTTTTTTTTTTTAAATTAAAGATTTCCGAGGACTCTTCACGCAGGATTTCAATGACTTCCAATAAGCAAAACTCGTAGTCGTTTTTGTTACCAATTTTCCAGAGGCAGAAAAAACACATGGTGATTCTTACTTCATGGAGCACAATAACCAGAAGAAAACAGTAGGTATATAGACGAAAAATAAGTGGAAAAAAAGTTCCTGCTGACCCCTGCATTCTTTCTCACGACTCCGCAACCAAAACGACCCATTTAAACCCATGTAAAAGATCGAATGCAAAGGTGTTCACCGAACACTTCGATCTATTTCATGAGTTTAATTGGACGAACTGCAACGTTGCCGAATTGCACGCTACGCTACTGAAGCAAATCAGCTGACAGCGGTAATTTTCAGGGATTCTCAAAGCACATTTGACGACTTTGTCAAAATTGAAGGATATTCAAGCATATGAAAAACGAAAAAAAAAAATAATAATAATAATAATAATAAAAAAAAAATAAGGACGTTTCAAGGCGCCACGAACCATGTATATGCTTGCAATATAATGTTCTGATTGTGAATTGACAACACCGAAAGGACATCGTGATGTCAATTGTCAATCCAACAGTGGCCATCCCGCGAGTCAATCTATTACGATACATGAGATCACAGTTTGACGCGCTTTCATAAACCTCCGCTTGATCGCGTCGATCGCGTCCCGCATCCCGTCGACGGCAACGCGACGTCCAGTTCACCGAGCGTCAGTCAAGCTTGAATAATTCCAAACTCCATGTATAGTACGACGCGTCGCACAGTAGTGGTTCGAAACATTAATTTTGCCTGACATGAAAAATGTTGGTTTTTTGCTTTAAAAACATTTTAGATGTGACATTTTCTTGAAAGACATCATATTGTTTTACTCATTTTAAGCTCTGAAATGAATGATTTTACACATTTTAAGGTTACCTTGCTTTTTAATGTCCAGAATCTTCATTTTTATTCGTAAAATTATGTCCGGGTAGTTAGATGTTACGAATTACTGTGCGGCGCGGCGGGCGGTGGGCGCGCGCTCTTTCGTCCCTTAATTCGAAATCCATCCGCCTCTATTATTATGAATACAACTTGACACCGAGAACGGCACACTTTGTTTAGAACTTTTGAAATGGAGGGGGCGAAAAGCATAGACGCATAAATCGATCATGTATCGCTAGGGGGGAAAAGCGGTATTTTTTCTTTTTTTTTTAAATATGATTTTCCAGGAAAGCCGAAAGGAAGTTTAAAACTCACGTTAACCCTTCAAAGGCCAAGCCCGAGGAAACTCGACGTTTTTCTCCTCTAGCCTATTACACATTGTTCCAGTCATCATTCCGGAAAAACGAGATTATTGATGAAAACACTAACAAGATAAGTTTTCCTTACGGCGCCTTCAATGTATCGTATAGGCAATCCCAGGTCCCCCGAGTACGAACAGTTTACTACCTTCTCTATGCAAACAGAATAGAGGCGTTCTTTTGAACTAACCTGGCCTTTAGAGGGTTAAAAGGCCTTCGTACACGCTCAAAGTAGAATTTTCAAATTGGCATCGATGAGCCGAGATCCACCACAAAACGGCAGGTGAGCCAACCGTTACATGTTTGGTTCATGTTCCGTTCGTCAAACGACTGTGCAATTTGACGGCCCTTCAAACTGCAGAGTTGTTTGACGATGGATGGTGTGTCATCTGTTCACCAATCTACAGTCAACGAAACCAATAAACCCGTTTTGAAGGTGTTTTGGTCAAGGTTCTTGTTTGAATTTTAGAAATGTCATAGTTGGCAATTCTGAAGTTTGCGGTGGATTTCGGCTCACCGATCCCAAGTTGACGATCCTACTTTCAGCGTGCGTACGAAGGTCTAAAACCACCACGCTTCAAAATCATCTATAGAGTGCCAATATGTCATGGATATGGGTAACCTGCAAGATCGGCAACGTGCGGAGGATGGCTCTTGCAAACTTGTGCTACAGGTGAAAGAAGAGTTGATTTTTGAAGGGTGGCCGTAGGGGGGGCGGGGGCGTCAATACTGAAAAAAGCACAAAATTCACGCTCAGAATCGGGCTTAATGGCGGAGCTCATGTACGCAGGTATCTTGGGGCTCCATTTTTATATTAGGATTAAAGTATAATTTTTTATTAATAATTCACATATTTTCCTATATGTGTATTTTAATCAACGAGCTATCGTTAACTAGAGTAGCAAGCAATTTGATGGGTAATAAGCGCAACTGTCAATGATTATCCTTATCAGGCGAGGAGGGGGCGTAAAGACCGAGGGGGGAGTTGATGCAGCGGCGAAAATCATACTCATTCCGACTCACAATCAGTATATGCAAATCTAAATGCAATACGCAACGCACCAGAAACATGCGTGGTGTTTTCCGCGTTGTGTGTTGCATACCTTGGCCTCAGAATATGCAATACGCAACGCACCAGAAACATGCGTGGTGTCTTCCGCGTTGTGTGTTACATACCTTGTATTGGCCTCAGAATATGCAATACGCAACGCACCAGAAACATGCGTGGTGTCTTGCACGTTGTGTGTTGCATACCTTGGCCTCAGAATATGCAATACGCAACGCACCAGAAACATGTGTTGTGGCGTGTCTTGCGCATTGCGTGTTGCATACCTTGACCAGGTATTTTTGTCTCTTCTTGTACGAGTAAGTAACCAATAGAGCTGTCTAGTGTCTGTACGGGATTCAGTGTAGCGCAACCAAAATTATCAATTCTTACTTTTTTTGGGATGGGGGGGGAGGTATTTGTTAAAGGATGAGGCTACATTTAAATAAAGACTTAGCAAAAACTGCCATAATCTAAGGATAGAGTGATGGTTTTAGCCCAATTTAGCGCTTGACCTTGGATGTAGGGGCAGAGGTTTGGCCTGATACCCCCCCCCCCCTTCTTTGCTGGTGCGCCACTGGCTGTATTCATCGGCCCATAGGATAGAGAACATTAGGCCGAGTATAGAGAACATTAAAATAGGGAGTGGGTACAGTACAACTCTGCTGATGAAGAAGAAGAAAAATAAACAAACTTATTTTAATTATCTTATCTTGTCTATACTCTCTTTTATTACTAATCTAGATGAAATGTTCAGACGACATTTTTTTTTTTTTTTTTTTCCTTCATTTTTTTCTCAGAGTGCAAGCAGTCTCAATAAAACCGGCTACCTGCAGGGAAGAAGCTAGCTAGGCTCCATATAGTTAGCCAGGATTAACGAGTGATTTGTACCATAAACTAAAAGTCAATTGGAAAGTTTAGGAGCTATTTTGATGAAGATGAAAAGCGCTCTCCGATGAGTCGTTAAAAAGGAGAAAAAAAGAGAGGATATAAGAGACCGTTAGCTAGGTGTTGCCACATTTGGTATTTATAGATTGAAATATTTGATTTATAGTCTCATCGAAAGACCACTGTACTGGTGGGTACAAGAAATGCTCTTCTCCTCTCTCTCTCTCTCTCTCTCTCTCTCTCTCTCTCCCTCTTCTCTCTCTCTCTCTCTCTCTCTCTCTCTCTCTCTCTCTCTCTCTCTCTCTCTCTCTCTCTCTCTCTCTCCTCTCCCCCCTCTCTCTCTCATCTCTCTCTCCTCTCTCTCTCTTTCTCTCTCTCTCTGCTCTACTCTCTAAAACTTTTCAAATCTCTCTCTCTCTCTCTCTGGCTCTCTCTCTCTCTTTCTCTCTCTCTCTGTCTCTCTCTCTCTTCTTCTCTCTAGTCTCTCTCATTCTCTTATCTCTCTTTTCTCTTTCTATTTTCCTCTTTTTTTTTTTTCCTTTATCTCTTCTTCTTTCTTGTTATTCATTCTCTTGTTTTCTCTTCTTTCTTCTATATTTTTTCATTATATTTGTCTCGGTAGGATTAACGCAAATATAAATATTTCATTCATTCATTCATTCTCTCTTCCTCTCTCTGGTCCGCCACTATCTCCGTCCTCTGGCCGTCCTTTTCTAACGCACGCATTCAAATGGGAGGAGAGAGAAACACGCATCTCTCGGATCCGCTGTATTGCAGACTGCACGACTCTTTAACTTTGACGTCACAAATAGAGAGAAGCTGCAATTCGAGATTCAACAAAATAACCTCCAAATCGAACCGTGACACTGCGAAGAAGTTGTTTTATTTCCGGATTTAACTCTTCGGTTTTACTGTTGATTTGGAAAGGTTCCCCATAAACTTCGACGAATACGATAAAATCGACTGTGAACCGCCCGATGGATCAATTGATGCGGTTTCTGGAAGAATGGTTGCAGAAAAATGAGGTCTGCTCATCCGAAAAAATCAACCTTGCGGTCATATTAAGGTCCATTCGAAACAGCCCACTTGAGGTGTCGTGGTTTTTTCTTTGCAAATTGCCATAACTAAATGAAATTATTCATAGTAAGCAATAGCGTACGCAGTAATTTGTCTTTCTTTCTCTTCTCCCGTTTGAATGTAATTGTATGTGCTGAAAAAGGAAAGAAATAGGGGCTGAAGTCACGTCTTAGTCCTTGTTCTTGTCCTTTTCTAACATACGTGTTCTAATGGGGCAAGAGAGAGAAAGATAGAATCCTGCGTACGCTACTGATAGTAAGGGATTTGCGCATGCGGTAATGAAATATCCAATATGCATACGTACTATCGACGAATTAAAGATTGTCGCGAGACTTCCAAAAGCAAAATTTCTTGCCTTCAAGGTTCTGGTTCGGCCACTCTTCATACTCCTCACACCTTGCAGGTGA
Organism: Trialeurodes vaporariorum; assembly: GCA_011764245.1. NCBI lineage: Eukaryota > Metazoa > Arthropoda > Insecta > Hemiptera > Aleyrodidae > Trialeurodes > Trialeurodes vaporariorum. The sequence continues at coordinate 57,444,726 of VMOF01000035.1, read as the reverse complement.
GGGGCCAGTGCGGGTAGTGCTGATCAGTCCCACACTCATACCCGCATAACTGAAAATGTGTGAAAATCTCGCGACAATCTATAATTCGTCGATAGTACGGGTACACTCTATTGAAATCGTTTGCTCGTACAAAGGTCGTTCGTAAAGCCCTATTTTTTTCTCGGTCCCTTCCACTGAAAAAATGAAAATGAAAATGGGTCTGTTCACTCTGCTGCAAAGTTTTGCTACAGCTGTGGAGTGTGGAGAGCAATAATTCTGGTATTATAAAATCACTTGAGAATGACTCCAACGGGAGCACCAAAAAGTTCCAAAACTGACTCACAAACTAGAAATAAATGCGTCAAATGAAATCCCAAGATGGCGATCAAAGGAGCAAATCACAATCGAAGAGTCCCATCTAATCTCAAATTTCTATGCTGAGAAAAGTGTTTCATCATAGAGAAAGCTGCAATTAGATGGGAATCCCCTATTGTCACCCGCGCTCATTCGACCGTCATCTTGTAACAGTGGCGTAGCGTGCAATATGGCAACGTTGCAGTTTGTTCATTAAAACTCAAGAAAAATATCAAACTGTTGGGTGTTCGGTGAACACCTTCGCATTCGACCTGTAACATGGGTTTAAATGGGAACAATTCGACGTTGCCAAATTGCACGCTACGCTACTGTCTTGTAATTTTATCAAACGCATTTATTGAGTTCACGAGTGGATTTTGAGACTTCATGGCGTAGGCAAGGATATCAGATGCAGCTCCTTGTTAACCTTTGAAACTCTGCATTGTGCATAAAAAAACAGTTTCACGATTTTGTAACCCTACAAAGGGTGGTGGTACACAAACTGTCTCACATAATTTAACATGGAATTTAATGGAATTTAAATGGACATTTTGCAAAAAGTTGAGTGACCCATAAAAGTTCTTAGAAAATTGTCCACTATTGAATGGTTTCATAAAATTTCAAAAAACCGTAAATCCCAAAATGCGTGCAGGAAAGGGTCAAGGTCAACTGAATGATTATGAGAGAGCCATTGATTACTAGGTTAACCTCCTTCCTTTGGAGCTTAACTATTTAACAGCAGTTGAACTATTTTTTAACCCTTGCAAGGGTGGTGGTACACAAACTGTCTCACATAATTTAACATGGAATTTAATGGAATTTAAATGGACATTTTGCAAAAAGTTAAGTGACCCATAAAAGTTCTTAGAAAATTGTTCACTTTTGAATGGTTTCATAAAATTTCAAAAAATCGTAAATCCCAAAATGCGTGCAGGAAAGGGTCAAGGTCAACTCAATGATTATGAGAGAGCCATTGATTACTGGGTTAGGCTCCTTCCTTTGGAGCTTAACTATATAACAGCAGTTTAACTATTTTTTAACCCTTGCAAGGGTGGTGGTACACGAACTGTCTCACATAATTTAACATGGAATTTAATGGAATTTAAATGGTTATTTTGCAAAAAGTTGAGTGACCCATAAAAGTTCTTAGAAAATTGTCCACTTTTGAATGGTTTAATATAAAATCTCAAAAAAACCGCAAATCCCAAAATACGTGCAAGAAAGGGTTAAGGTCAACTCAATGGTACTATGAGAAATCAATGGTACTATGAGAGAGCCATTGATTACAAGGATTAGGATAGGATCCTGCCTTTGGAGCTTTTCAAACGTCAATTGGAGGCTCCCGAGGAGTCTTCCTTGATAATCTTTGAATGACGTGATTGATGAGTAGTATTGGGAAGTAGGTGTCGAGGTGTAATAGATAAGCATTGATTTAGTATTAGTTTTGGATTCGAGCGGATAAAAAATTGTGGTGTGAAACTGTTGGGCCTTCATTATCGAAACGCATATACATGTATATATATAGGTAGCTTGGACAATGAGTTGGGTCATAATCCTCGTTTTAACACCGCACCGTTCCGATACTTAACGGCGGAGTTGGTGATGTATTTATTACCCTCATTCATAAAATGTAGGTGATGAAATGCACTAATCCCATGATTACCGCATTCTTGCTATTTTTTAGCTCTTTTTTGTGTGTGCGCGCACCTTTTGAAAATGCTGACAATTTTGTTCCAGTTAATTTGTTAGTTCAATCCATTGCTCTCATAAAGAATCTAAAAAAAAAATAAAAATGTTGGACTTGCTAAACACGAATTTGAAGGCCGTAATTTTCGTTTGTCTTTGTTGATTCGTTAATTTTTATCGTATATATACAATATACATCCTCCGTGCGAATTCCAGAGATTTATTTATTTGTTAACAATTACGTGGGTATAGATACAGCATAATTTGGCAACCATTCATTTTCACCCATTTGAACTATGAGAAACAATCGATTCTTGAGGAGGCCACGGACCTTTTACTGATCGATTGTTACTCATACATTCAAAGGGAAAAACCCACAGTTGCCAGATTGCTTAGTACGCCTTGGAGCATAGTTACATTAGTATTCAAGTTCTCGAAATCCTACTCCTATAAGTACTTTTAAAATGGTAAATTCTACGATGAAAAACCACTTGAAACAATGGCGTAGCGTGCAATTTGGCAACGTTGCAGTTCGTCAATTTAAAGCCATGAAAAAGGTCGAATGATTGGGTGTTCGGTGAACACCTTCGCAGTTGACCTTTCACATGGGATCAAATGGACGAACTGCAACGTTGCCAAATTACACGCAACGCCACTGACTTGAAAAGTATGTCAGGAGTCTCAAAAAGTCAAAAAGTTCCAATATAGACTCAACAAACTCAATGAAAAGCAATCTAACAACATTCCAAGATGGCTGTCCTATGAGTGAACAACAATAATGGGGGATTCCCATCTAATCGCATTTTTCTATGTCCTGAGAATTGTGATTTATCATGTAGAGAAAGCAGGTGTAAGATGGGGCTCCAGGACTCCCCCGGCCATTGTGACTCGCTCACAGAGCTGCCGATTTTCGTAGATTTAAAGGCGTTTTGAAATTCACCGAAGATTTCACCGGTTGAGAAAAGATTACAGAGTTTAGTTCAGTGTATGACTGTAATGAACGAAAATACTATAGTGTCTTTTATCTTTTCTCAACCAGAGTCGTTGATAACTTTGAAAACTTGCGGATATTTTAATTACTTAACGGCGTTTCCACCGACTGAGAAAAGATTAAATATCAGAGTATTTTCGTGCATTACAGTCATACACTGAATTGAACTATGTAATCTTTTCTCAACCGATGGAATCATCGATGAATTTAAAAATGCCATTAAATCTACGCAAATCGGCAGCTCTGCTCGCTCATACAAGAGACATCTTGGAACTTTGTTTTAATGCATTTATTGAGTTTGATGAGTCAGTTTTTGGGAAATTTGATGCTCTTGACGGTTATTTTCAAGTTCTTTTATTCCAGAACTATTGACTTCCTGTACAGCTGTATCACAAAAAAAAAAAAAAAAAAAAATCACCAGAAGCATGACAGTATGTGGACCTATGAGGGACAATTACCAGAATTCTAGTTGTTGTACCATGTTTTTTGAAAATGTTTAGGAAATTCTGGTTCTATATGAAATCACTTCTTTAAAACAAAGGAAACACGTTTACTTGTGACAGTTTTCCTTGCAAGAAATAAAGTTCTGATTGCATGAAGGAGAATCACTGTCACAACAAGGAATCTTTCCCTTTGTAGCAGCAGACATTTTCCTTGGGTCAAAGGAATTCCCTCTTCGTTAATATTTCACTGAGCAGTTTCTTTGACACAAACAAAATAGGCCTTCTTGGATTGAAAAAAAAAAAATAATTACGTCAGTGCATATTCTGGTATTAACACCAGAAATTCGTGAAGTACAAGACTTTCTGTCGTTCACATATCGTTGTGCTTTTGGTAATATGACTAGAATCCAGTGGCGGCTCGTGCGATTTGGCAACAGTGTTTTTATACCATTTAACAACATGGAAAACAATCGAAACTCGAGGAGGCTGCCAGCCTCCGCTTGAATCGATTTTTTACCTTAGTTTAAGTGGGAAAAATGCATGGTTGCCAAATCTCACGGGCCGCTACTGCTAGAATCTGTTATTATGACTATCGATTTTTTATCGCAGTGATAGAAAAAGTTTGCAACATACCGATCATTAGCAAAATTATAAATATTCGAGTCCCTGGACTCGAGGAATGCACGGCATGCTTGCTCCAGACTGCTTTTACAGACTTTCCTCAAACTGAAAGAATCAATAAAGATATTGGGACTTGGGAGGGACCCGTCTCACCGTGACATGTGACATGTTTTTCACTCGACGTTTTCCTGCTTTTACTTACGATCGAAAGCCGTACAATGACAGGTGACAGAGCGAGAGCATTTGAGGAATCAAAGTCCGAGTTTACTGAACATAGAACACTCACCTGAAACAAAATGAAAAAAGAAGAACGAAAAATGAGACCGATCCAGTGCAGTGCATGTGTAAAGTAAACATATCTCAGAATAACAAGCTTCGCAATTCTTTGCAGCAAAAATCGGAAAAGGCGTATACAGGGTGTACCAGACCACCCAGATCAGGCATTTTTCTCGAAAACTACTGAACCAAATGATTTGAAACAAAATAGTCAGAAAGGGAATCCACCCCAAATTTGTCATTTTTGATATTTTCAAAAGCCCCCGACAGCCCCTTGGGGCCTGTTGATTTCAAATAACAGTACGCGAGTCGCTGAATTGGAGATACAGATCTTGTTTATTAATACACTAAAGTGAAGTTCACTACTTTACTAGTTCTTATAATTACGAATACAATTGTAAAGGGTAGATTGTTCATAAACGAGCACTTGGATATGCGGGGAGCGTCAGAGTGTGTCATTCCAATAGAAGTCCAGTGAGAAGAATAAGCTTCGTTCAGTCGCCGCTCGGCGTCTCCTCTCCGTTTCCATGGAAAGCATACGGAGACGCCGAGAGACTGAAAAGAGACCTGAAACTTCATATAACAAGGCCCATTTGGAGGGGGGGGGGGTTCAAACACATTTTTCAAGTTTTCTCGTAAAAGTCTCCAATAATGATATAAAAATTACTTTACATTCTGCAAGTAGAGGCAATTGCCGACATTTTTTTCCCAATAAACTTTTTCCAAAAACCCCAAATTTTTGAGCTGTGAGGGCTTTTTGGAATTTTTTTGAATAGGCCTTTGTGACCACCATGTTGCAAAATTGTCAAAAAAACAAAAACAAATTCTAAAAGAGCAGATCAAGACCTTTTGATTGATGTGCCACAAGTTACCTAGGCAAATTGTAAGTCGATTGCGATTTGCCTGCGACATATACAAGAATTTGTCTTTCTTTCTCTTTTCGGCCATTTGAAAACAAGTATTGAAAAAGGAAAGGGAGCCATCACGTGACTTGAGCCCCTGTCTCCGTCCTTTTCTAACGCACGTATTCAAATGAGGAGAGAGAGAGAGAGAGAGAGAGAGAGAGAGAGAGAGAGAGAGAGAGAGAGAGAAAAGAGAGAGAGAGAGAGAGAGAGGAGAGAGGGGAGAGAGAGAGAGAGAGAGAGAAGAGCAGAAAAGAAAAAGAGAGAAGAGAAAAGAGGAGACAACAGACAGACAGAGGAGAAAAAGAAAAGAGAGAGAAAACAGACGAGGAGACGAAGACAGAAGACAGACAGACAGACAGACAGAGACAGAAAACAGACAGAAGACAGAGAAAACGACAGACAGAAGAGAAAACAGACAGACAGACAGACAGACAGACAAGAGACAGACGACGCACACAAAGACGGAAAACAGCAGACAGACAGACAGACGAAGAGACAGACAGACAGACAGACAGACAGACAAAGTTCTATATCTACCCATAAAACGGAGGTGAAACTACAACGATGAGAAACAAAACTCAACCGATAAAGCAAATTCAGTCTATTTTTCTCGAACGAACGGTGAAAATGTCGACGTTGTTTTGCCGAAAGAGGTCAAGTGGCATTTTGCCAACTCCTTATACAAGGAAAGGGTCATACACTGTATATTGTATACAGTCACAATGATCTGTAGAGTAAAGCAATCAAAACATTTGGTCACAGGGAGTGTGCCTTCAACTAGCTAGAATCATTTTCAATTGAATATAGTACCCGAGCCACGCGCGGAGCATAAGCAGCATGGGTGGGGAGAATCTGAATGGCTGGCCTTATCCGCCTGACAATTTGTTTGTTTACTTTTGAAAAAAAAGCAACAAGAAAGCAAAATGCCCGATTACTCTGAACGGTAAAGTATACCAATTTAACTTGTATAACGTATGTTTTGAGCCCTTGAGCAACACAGAAAAGCCACACAAAAAAAAAGTAATCGATTTTAAGCCCCCTACCACCCTCCTCAAACTTTGACTCCCAAAATCCGCCAATATTACGGAGAGGAGTATCAAATCTTGCAATCCGGCAACGTTGACGTTTCTTCATTAGAACGCATGAAAAATATCGAACTAATGGGCGTGTCCACGAAATATGAACGTCCTTAAACACTCGATCCCTCGCATCGGATCTAATGGAGCTCTTGCAAACTGTTGCTAAGGGGAATTGATGAGTTGATTATTGTGCACAGAGTCCTCCCTCTAATCGATACTTTGTATGGGTTTAAATGCAGACGAAAATGCAGCGCGGCCAAATTACACTCGACTTCACTGATCTTAAAAATCGACCACTTCGGTTTTTCAGGTTCCCAAAGGGCTACCAATCCATAGATAAATGTATAGCTCTTTGGTGTGAGTACATAGCAGGGCACCATATGAGTATTGAGTACGCATAGTATTTACATAAGTAAGTCAGAGGATCTAGATACACATAATTTACACTATACATACAGGCCATGCAGCATTGAATCTTACTTCATTGCACTGCGAGGATTGGCCCTGAAACGGGTGCACCAGGCTGTCGCGACGCGACGCGCCGCGCCGCGGCCGTTCGCCGCCGGGACCAGGGCCAGGCGAAATAGTGCATCGGCATGCAGTTAGGACAGCGGTGGCGGGGGTGGAAAGGAGCGTGAGTTCGGAAGGGGGTGGGGGTAGAGATGTGGTGGGGAGGAGAAGGGTACGGCGAGGAGAATTGTAGGAGGGGTGAGCGGTGGGGGGTGGGGCGGGGGCGGGGGAGGGAGTGCATTCGAGTGGGTATAAATTACGGACAAGGAACAGCGCGGTTACGTAATAACGGCAGCGCATCGCGCACGGTATCGCGTGACACCCTGACAGTCCGCGGCGGCGAGGCGATTGCTGCGTTGCCAAATTTTGCCCTCGATTTCCGCGAAAAATTGCGGATTACACCTGACCGCGGAGTTCGGTTGATTGATGTAATAACATCGGATTGAACTTAAATATTTTACCGCATCCATATTTATTTTCTATATTTTTGTTTGTGTGTGTGCGAGGAGCAAACATCATCCCTTTTCTCATCAAAGAAACAGGTGTGTATGGGAAATGCTGGAAAACAAGCAAACCGGTGATGACGCTTCGGATCAAATTGCAGCCATTTCCAACTCGAAAAATTTAAAAAAAAAAAATAATAAAATGATTAAAAAAAAAAACAAAAAAAAAACAAAAAAAAACAAAAATCAAAATGTGGAGAGATACACTCCGCCTACACACTGTAAACACATAGAATGCAGCAAACATTACCCATTTTCTCACCAAAGAAACAGGTGTACTGGAAAATTCTGGAAAACACGCAAACTGGTGTTGACGTTGCGGATGAAATCACAGCCATTTTCAACTTGAAAATTTCAAAAAATAAGAAAATGATAAAAAAAAAATAAATAAAATTGTTCGAAATGTGGAGAGAGACACTCCTCTTACACACTGTGAACGCATAGAATGCAGTAATTTACAGTGTGTATACAGATGTGTTACAGGTTCTCTTCTTATTTTGAAACTATTTTGTCATTTTATTCCTTTTTCAATTTTTGAGTTGAAAATGGCAGTGATTTGAACCGAAATGTCCTCACCATGTCCTTGGTTTGTCTGCGTGTTTTCCAGCATTTTCTCGTACACCTGTTTCTTTGACATCAAATCGTCACCTGGTTCGTTTTCTGTTTTTGTTCTTCTCATCAAACATATTGACCCCTCCATGGGCAGATGCAGGAATTTGCCTTTCTCTCTCTCCAGCCATTTGAACCCATATGTTAGAAAAGGATAGCAGAGGAAGTCATCACGTGACTTCAGACCCTATCTCGGTCCTTTTCTAACACGCATATTCAAATGGGAGAAGAGAGAGAGGAAGACTAATTCATGTATCTGCCCTTTGGACCCTTCTAACTGAGGAACTTTTGAGAGGAACGGTGTTTTACATAACAAGTAGGATCGTAAAAACTTATTAATTAGGGCTAATCTTCAGCGTTCAGTGTCGAATCCTGCCTCGAGAGCGCTAATGCTCAATTGTTATCAAATTAATTATTAAAAGTAATTTATATTTAAGAAAACAGACACCCAGATACTACATAATCGTCTGAAGAATACCTCTGCAGAATATCTCACTAATAACTGAAAACATAATGCTGAAAGTACCAAAAATCCAATATCGCAAATAGATGTTTTAGTATATCAAAATGCGCCATTTCATTTTTTGGGACTTACCAGTCTTATTTTTAAAGTTCAGTAGCGTAACCAGAAATCATTCTATCTCTCTTTTGACTCATCCGAATGTACATAGGTAGAAAAAGGATAGGAAGAAGGGATTGATCCCCCCTTCCTATCCTTTTCTAACTTACACATTTTAATGGACAAAGTGAGAGAAAGGTAATTTCTAGTTACGCCACTGTTAAAGTTATTGGCGAGATATTTTGCACAGAGATTCTTAAAATGAGTCATCTAGTACACCAGGCACTCCATTTTCTGAAATATAAATTACTTAAATATCCTGTAACTTGATAATAATCAAATGGTAGCGCTTTGATGGTGACAGACATCGGCACTAAACGCTGGAGATTCGCTTGGATGGGGGTTTAAACAGATCAGCGATTCCCACGAAATAGACGAAACTGGGATTTTATGTAAATTTTTGTTGTATAGAAATATGGAGCATGAGTCTGTAACTAAATCTTGCTACAACTTTACAGAGAGGGTATTTTCTTTCAGTAAAATCACTTGGAAGTAACATCGAGAGCACAAGAAAATTTCAAAGTTTGACATACTTAATACTTATATTCAGTTAATAAACAGATTTCACAAAATTCAAAAATGGCGGTTAAATAAGCGGATCACAGTAGTCCCATCTAATCGCAACTTTCTGCGCTGAGAAATGTGATTCAGCATAGAGAAAGCTCAAAATAGATGGGATTTTTCCATTGTGACCCGCTCTCATTTATGACTGCCGTCTTAAATTTCTTTTAAAACACCTTTTGAGGGTTCATATGAGTAAATTCTGAGACTTTTAGATGCTTTCAATACATTTTTCATTTGATTTTACGCACAGAAATCCACCATTCATAATGCTTTAGCAACAATGGAGCTGTTGCAAACTTTTGCTACAGGCTTATTAATAGTTGATTATGGGGTAATACCCTGTAAAAATAACGATTAGCGCACTAAAAAATCACGAAATCCACTCCTAAACTCACAAAATGCTTTTAAACGCGAGACCGTAATGGCGGTCGCGGGCCGCGGTTTTCATTGGGGTTCCCTATCTTCAATCAGCGCCATCTACACGAGGTGTTCTCGCAACACCACACAAGAAGAAGGAGAAGCATACAATTGCCATAAGAAAACCGCGGCCCGCGACCGCCATTACGGCCTCGCATTTAAAAGCATTTTGTGAGTTTAGGAGTGGATTTCGTGATTTTTTATTGCGCTAATCGTTATTTTTACAGGGTAATACCCCATATTCAACTGTTAATAAGCCTGTAGCAAAAGTTTGCAACAGCTCCATTCGTAACAGACCCGCATTCCCATAGATTTAGTGACTGCTCGTGGAATGGGTCTGTGTTTTGAAACAGGCGTTATCAGTGATGATCAAACATAATTTTTTGAATATAGCCATGCATAATAATTAACTAAAATTATTCGCATCAACTTCATGTCATTCGTATGAGTAAATCGAAGTTTTGACACTACCAGCATATTCATTTATCATAAGAAATTACTGGTTTTATTACTGGTGGTAGAGTAGTGTTCAAACTTTGATTTACTATTATAGGAATAACATGAGAATAATGATGCTAATAATTTTAGTTAATTATTCATGGTTATTCAAAAACTGATTTTTGCCCATCACTGATTATCGTTATACTTGTCATATTTTTACTTACCAGGGGTTCCTTGAAAACAATAATCAGTTCTTAAGAGTTTTTGATAGCGCATTATGAGGATGTTACATGATTCATTTCTCATGTTATTTAAAAAGCTGTATGGCTGGCTGATATTGGGTATGACCTAACCGATAAATACATCGAAAATAAACATTTAGTTTGTTACATTGGTACCTGATACAAACCAAGTTTAAACAGTGGCATGAGTCCAGCTTCGACGATAAGACGCAACCCACATTACACGTATAGTCCGAACTTTTCTTGGTTTAATTTGAGAAAACAAAAGAAAAGAAAGAAGACGAAAGAGTTGTTTTTAAGGTATAATGCGGGCAGTGGCGCGTATAGCGTGCAACTTGGCAACGTCGCGTTGTGATGTGTTTATTAAAACCCATGTAAAATATCGAATGCGAAGGTGTTCACCGAAAACCCAATAGTTCGATCTTTTTAATGGATTTAAATGGACACATTACAACGTTGCCGAATTGCACGCTACGCCACTGAATGCGGGTTGCGTCTAATCGTCGATGTAAGACTTATGCCATGCCACTGCTTGTAAGTACCAAAGGTACATATACATTTGATAGATCGAATTTGCTTCGATAAGTACTTAGAATTAGCCGCAGAGAAAAGTTTTCAAAGTCGTCTCACTGCCGAGATTTTCATTTAAAAATGATTGGGGGCGAAAAATTAAATTGAGCCAGTTCTAAGTTTTCTTCATCGGGAAGGAGTTTTAGACAGTGACGGATCGTGCGATGTGGCAACAATGGACTCTCTCCATTTCAACCTACGTAAAATGATCGATCTTCAGGAGATGCGCTCTTCATCCCTCAGAAATCGATACTTTTGCATCGGTTCAAACGGCAAAAAACATGGTTGCCACATGGCACGGGCCGCCACTGGTTTTAGAAATATTTTCGATGGCCTCGTTGTTATTTTCGAAGGATTCATCAGAAAACGCGGTGGTCCATTTGCCCTCATAAAAACCTTGCAAAAGATCTATTCCTTCTACTATTTGAGCCTGTGGGGAAGAATCGATTACTAGGCGGTTCAATTGAACCTCAAAATAAATCATAGATACTTTTACATTCGCGAGAGGAAAAAGATAGTGGAATATTCAAATGCTGTCACTGCGCACAGAAAGCAGGCATAGACAACGTCTATTTCAATCATTCATTAATTAGTGCGCCCTTTGAGTTGATTATCAAGTTACGTTGCAAGGAAAATGTTGAAATTAAATTTCGTATGCTGCTCCATTGTGAATATTGAATTACGTCCGTAGGTATTCAAACGAAATGCATCGAAACAAATCTCTAGGGGAAAAAAAATAAAGATGCACATTTCCACCAAACACAAAGATGATTAAAGGTGCCATCAAAAATTAGTGTCTTAAGGGTCCATGGTTATGGATGGGACAAACGCACAACTTAAAACTCATTTTTCCAATACTTTCCTTTACAACGGGTCTGTTGCAAACTTTTGCTACAACGATAAAAAGTTATTATTCCAATGTAAAATCGCCTGAAAAGTCCACTCACAAGAGGCGTTTATTGAAATCCAAGATGGCGGCAAAATATCGAGGAATCTGAATGTATGCACCGTGATCATCAAAGGATTGCCAACGTTTACAACCTCATTGGAGGTAGAGGTTATGTGTTTGTTTACGTTGTGATTGGTTGTGATCGATGTTAAGAGGTTGGCTATCCTTGAATGTTCGTGGTGCATGCATACGGATTGCTCGATATTTTGCCGCCATCTTGGATTTCATTAAACGCTTCTTGTGAGTTTATTATCTCATTTCGTGGCTTTCTGATGCCACCGTTGGACTTTTCAGGCGATTTTACATTAGATTAAACACTCTCAATCGTTGTAGCAAAAGTTTGCAACAGACCCATTGGAGAAAAAAGAGTGCAGGAGTATTATAGGGAATTAGTTCATAGATACGTATACCATACATGAGATTAATTTTTGCTTTAATTTTGACTAAGAAAATTTCATGTGAAGAGCGGTTACGGTCTTACGGGTGACACAAAATAGACAAGTGTTCGTCACTCCATAGAAAATCGCAAAACTCATTGATTTGTGATGTCATGAATGTTTGGAAAAAAATATAAGTCAATGCAAAAGTTTTATGCTTCAGCAATGCCTACATATGTACTTTTTTATTTTATCATTTACAGCGCTAGGAAAAAAATAAAATGCTGGGTTACGGATGGGACAGGAAATACATAGTTATACGGATGGGGCGTGTCTAATTACAAATTTTTCTAAGTTTGATTGCATTCAGCATAGGAGCAAAAGTGTTTTACTGGTGTAGAATAAACATCCAAGTAGCTGCCTGAATCATATTTAAATGAGGTTGAGTAAGTTTCATACTTGATGCGCTCAGGCTTTAAAATCAACCCCTTTGTGGATGCTGAGTGTGACAAAAATATTGAATTTCCCTCTTTTTTGGAATAAAACAGTTAAAATCAACGAAATTTAAGGTCAAACATTTATCTAAAGTGTAATTTTTTTATATTTTTTGTGAAGGTGGTTTTTGCAGCAACAAAAAAAAGTAAAAACACTTTTACCTCCAGGCTCACTTCTGCATGGAATGACCTTAAACAGCGCGATTTTAGAGACGAATCAGTTTCGACGGAAGATTTAATATAAAAGAGGAGAATATCGAATTCGAATTGGCAACGTTGCTTTGACATTCACCCCGGTTCGTCGGACGACCCATCTAATTTATGAGTTCATTTTTTGCTCCCTTCTTTTTTGATCTTTTATTTTTACAATTTCCCCGGAAAAAAAGGATGGGGGTATGGATGGGGAGGGGGGAGGGGAGGGGGAGGAGGAAGAGAGGTTAAAAGGGAGAAATCTAAGCGGCAACAGATTAAAATAACGAGACTCGCATAATGACAGGGAAATGATCGGAATAATAAAACGAGTAAGTTCACTATAATGCAGGTTGATAAACGGACACATGCTAAAATATCAAAGTATAAAAGACTCAAACGGTTCAGAGAATAGAGCTTTAAACATACGTTCAAAGTATGAATAGCTCAAATGTAGGATTGATCGATGTTCATGGGCGCCCGCAGAAAAATTTCCAAGGTAGGGGGGCAAAATTGTTGAACCTCAATGGCAGGTCTGGGAAGGGGGGGGATTTTTTTTTATCCCCATCCAAATGGTATACAATTATTAAGCCATGGTAGGTGTATCAAATAATATCTAGTAATAATTTTGGCATGTTAGATATAATGAATGAAGGGACTGCAGACGAAAATGATATCAAGGAAAATGTTTAACTTTACTATTCCTTGCAAAAAATGAGTTAAAATTACAAAATAAACAAACATTGAAGTTTGTCAACTATTACTCCTTTTATTAACATTGAATTTTCTTTCTCACGCACACACGAACAAGCTGTAAACTGACCGCACCGCCTCCGGATCGATATGCGAAATTTGAAATCTACGATCGATCGAAATTTCCAACATTTTGAAACTTGATTAGATGGGTTGGATCGAAACTTCGTTAACTTTCTTCAAGTTTGATTCTATGAATGAAAACCCTTTGAAAAATTATACATTTTTCAATCGATCGAAATTTGTTTGATGCTTCAATCTAGAACACATGCATGGTGCCTAGTGCCTACCTCTACTTCAACTTCCAAAGGAGAATCTATTATAAAATCCTACTAATCGACACTTTTGAATACCTATTACCTCCGTTCAAATTGGACGAAAACAGTAATCGATTAATCAGGAGCAGTAGCGTTCGCAGAATTTTTATTGGTGAGGGCTTGCACTAATGAACGTTTGACTAAACATATTATTCTTCTCTTCTCCTCCAACCATATGAATCGAGGGTCTGGGGGGGACTTTAGCCCCCTCCTCCCTGCGTACGACACCGAATCCATCACCGCGACAGCGGATTGGATAGTTTCGACATTTCATTATTTCAGATCGTCTGCCTCAATATATAGAAATGCTGAAGTGGCAGATCCAGAAAATTAATATGGGCGGGGAGGGAAGGATGGCACGTCAATGAAATTTGAAATTTGAAGCGTCGCAGGAAGCAATTTCGGGCTATTATCTGTTGAAAAAAGGCAAAATTTGATGTCTCTAGTGGGAAGAGGACGTTCCCCTCCTTGGACCTGATATAGAATACTGAATCCAATCCTTTTCCACGTCACCGTTTTTTGCGTGTCCTGCGCGTTCAAACTCAATAGAATACGAACGTGAAAAAAGGAACGATGCGTGTTGTTTGGTGGCTGGGAGGGAGGGGGGGTGGTCGTCGTAAAGGCAAAATCGGAAAGGATCAATTTCTAGAGAACCGTCTTCACTCCTTAGAGTCTTGAGGAGGAGACCGTTCGTTCCATTAAAGAAGTAGGGTTGGGGGGGGCAACCCAGAAAATCCCCCAAGTTCCATTATCCCTCGCGACCGAGAACGCGAAACGCGCGGGTCAGAAATTAGTGACGCGAACCGTTCTACAAGGCGACCGCGGCGCGCGGGCGTGCGGACGGAAGGATTGAGGGGGACCCGTGGGGCGTGGGGGGGGGAGGAAGAGGGGAGACCAGTCATTGGAACTGACCTAGCCGAACTTATAACAAAGCCGCTCAATTGGAAGGGAGCGGTGAAAAAAAAAAAAAAAAAAAAAAAAAGAAGAGTCGAAAAGTGGTTCGTCCGAGAATCGGCGATTCACGATTCACAACCATCGGCCATCATCGTGTGCGCCCCGAGCGCTGCCTGTACTACTACTATTATGCACACAGCACTATGTGAATACGCTTGCTGGTGCTGCACGCCCCCCCCCCTTTCCCCCTCTCTACGCCTCCGCCGCATTTTTTTTTCTTTTTTCTTTTTTTTCAAGTAGCGCTTTACTTCACATGCAACTATTTACCGTGCATGCAAATTGCATCATTCAGGATTACTGACAGTCTGGCCAGTGGCACGGATACCGGTGGCGACCGTTCGGTTCGGCGTTCAGCTCGATCGCTGAAATGCTCATCCGGCGTGCAACATAAACACATTTTAGTCTGGTCTGAGCGAACAGATACTCGATACTCACTCAACCCTTTCGCTTCTTGTGTCCCGATACAATATACGCCCATCCATGTCTGTGCAAAGGGGTACGTCCGCATTTAACTGATCAGCCATAGATTATAAAAGGTGCTGCAGTCTCCTCGAAAAAAAAAAAAGAAAAAAAAAATCGAGGATAGATCTGATTTTGTTTCCATCGTAAAAATATTCACGGTTTGCTTGCCCCAGCAGTGGCGTGCGGTGTCCAATCGATGCGATAGAGGTTGATAAGCTTGATTTCACCTTCATTTTGCCATCCTCTCCCTGCCGGCACAATGCCTCCCGATTGCATCCCTTTTCTTACATTAGATCCAATGAATGATAAGCGCAATGGCTCCTTACATATGTACTATCGACGAATTAAAGACTGTCGCGAGGATTTCACACTTTTTCAGTTATGGGTGTGAGTGAGGGACTGATCCGCAACGGCTCTCCCGCCCCACCCGCACTGGCCTCTCACCTGCAAGGTGTGAGGAGTATGAAGAGTAGCCGAACCTGAACCTTGAAGGCGAAACTTAGCTCGTGAAAATCTCGCGTCAATCTTTGATTCGTCGATAGTACTCCACCACCCGACGAGCTATACCACACGGAAAAAAAGACCGGTAGAATTTACAGTCTGCATAGCTGATTTTGGAGTCTCCTATCAAGTATGGTAAATTTTACCATCATACGGTGAATGCGACATACTTTGTGGTGAAATGTACCGACAGGTTATCTTAATCCACCACAAGGTACGTTACATTTACCGTTTGATAACTGACATGCATGAGTGAAAGAGTCTCAGATGCAAAAGATATGAAAACCCTTGAGGGCGATAGACTCTATTCACCAAGCTGAATCGATAGAGGGGTCACAAGCGGGGTTTTGGTGACATCACCTGTTTGCCCATATTTAAGAGTCATGAGTTGACATGCATGAGTGAAAGAGCCTCAGATGCAAAAGATATGAAAACCCTTGAGGGCGATCGACTCCATTCGCCATGCTGAATCGATAGAGGGGTCACAAGCGGGGTTTTGGTGACATCACCTTTTTGCCCATGTTTAAGAGTCATGAGTTGACATGCATGAGTGAAAGAGCCTCAGATGCAAAAGATATGAAAACCCTTGAGGGCGATCGACTCCATTCGCCATGCTGAATCGATAGAGGGGTCACAAGCGGGGTTTTGGTGACATCACCTTTTTGCCCATGTTTAAGAGTCATGAGTTGACATGCATGAATGAAAGAGCCTCAGATGCAAAAGATATGAAAACCCTTGAGGGCGATAGACTCTATTCACCAAGCTGAATCGATAGAGGGGTCACAAGCGGGGTTTTAATGACATCACCTGTTTGCCCATATTTAAGAGTCATGAGTTGACATGCATGAGTGAAAGAGCCTCAGATGCAAAAGATATGAAAACCCTTGAGGGCGATCGACTCCATTCGCCATGCTGAATCGATAGAGGGGTCACAAGCGGGGTTTTGGTGACATCACCTTTTTGCCCATGTTTAAGAGTCATGAGTGGACGCATGCATGCATGAGTGATAGAGCCTCCGATGCAAAAGATATGAAAACCCTTGAGGGCGATCGACTCCATTCGCCAAACTGAATCGATAGAGGGGTCACAAGCGGGGTTTTGGTGACATCACCTTTTTGCCCATGTTTAAGAGTCATGAGTGGACGCATGCATGAGTGAAAGAGCCTCCGATGCAAAAGATATGAAAACCCTTGAGAGCGATCGACTCCATTCGCCATGCTGAATCGATAGAGGGGTCACAAGCGGGGTTTTGGTGACATCACCTGTTTGCCCATATTTAAGAGTCATGAGTTGACATGCATGAGTGAAAGAGCGATCGACTCCATTCGCCATGCTGAATCGATAGAGGGGTCACAAGCGGGGTTTTGGTCACATCACCTTTTTGCCCATGTTTAAGAGTCATGAGTGGACGCATGCATGAGTGAAAGAGCCTCCGATGCAAAAGATATGAAAACCCTTGAGAGCGATCGACTCCATTCGCCAAACTGAATCGATAGAGGGGTCACAAGCGGGGTTTTGGCAGTGGCGACCTCGCGAACGGGGGGGCGAATTTTGGATTTTCGCCCCTCAGTGACCCACTTTCCTTGTTTTCGCTATTGCTTTTCCCCCTCCTCTCCCCTCTTTTCCCACTTTTTGGGCCGAACGGGGGGGGCGATCGCCCCCTTCGCCCCCCCCCCCTATATCCGCCAATGGGTTTTGGTGACATCACCTTTTTGCCCATGTTTAAGAGTCATGAGTTGACATGCAGGAGTGAAAGAGCCTCAGATGCAAAATATATGACTGTCTGGACAAAGAAATCGATATAACTGCGTTTCTTTCGGGCGGATTTGCACGGTAAAGGAACTGGCACTGGACAAAAAGAATTAAACTTTTCTCACCTGGATGTAGTAAAAGAGATCTTTGTCCAGATAGCCACTCCACAATGCTTGCACTTTCTTTCGTTCGAAACCAATTTCCACTGATTCAATTGCAATTTTTGATTTAAGGTTAAAATAAAAAATTAGGCAAACAAACCAGAATCAGATGACCAATGTTGTCTTACTTTGGGATAGGACTTATACAATATTTTTATAGGATTATTTCGATTAGATCCAATTCTTCTACAACTACTAAGATTGGTGGTTTGTTATATCAAACAGCTCTGATTACCGTAAAATTATTACCTTCTAAAAAAACGGCTGCAGTTATTTGTACAATTTACTCAGTTAGCGCATGTTCGATACACGCCCCCCCCCCCATTTGCCCAACTCTGGTTTCACATTAAGAGTGCGTTATTTTGTTGCTAAACAAAATATGATTGCGTTGTACATAAGTACACATGAGTTGGTACTAAGCTTTGTTTGTAGATATAGAATTCCTGATAAAGTTTGATTGTGACCAAATCTCACAACTTAATTGAAATACCACGATTTAGTTTTTTTCTCTGATGCTTACACTAAAAAAACAGCTATCCTAAGATTTACCTGAACTTATACCAAAACCATAACTTTGTTTAAGTTTTCTACAAACCACAGGAAAATAGTAAATTTTAAACTTTCAATGATTTGAGTTCATAACGTATATACAGGTTAAATTTTAACCGTGTAAAGGTTAAATCTTAACCAAGAAATATTTAATTCAAACCATGGAAAATGTAAAACTTAAAATTTTCTTGGACTGTGGAAAATTTAAACCAAGTTATGGCAAATCTTACGATAGCTGTTTTTCCAGTGTAGCTTACTTCTCAAAGCAAAGATTTTCACCGCACGAGGTACTTACAAAACATTCCCAAAATTATCTCGATTCACACCTCCAGACCTCCATACATACATTATACATACGATACGCTTGGTAGAGCTCTTACGTGAGTCTCATGCACGAAAGTTGTCGCCTTATCTATAGAATCCCGTTTTACAGAAAAAATAGGGTTAGGTTCCTGCTTCTGGAGAAGCTCCAACCTCGGCGCTAATACGTTTATCTTTCTGAGTAAGGAGTGTAATAGAGCTCAAGAGCAACTTCACCTCCTCTTCTACTGAAACCGCGCCGTCGACTTGATAAGGAGAGAAAAAAAGGGTTCGGTCTGAAATGATATTTGATTAGGTAAACTTGTCTTCTGATTTCATGAGGCAACTCCGGAGCGACGCACACTGGATTAAAAAAAAAAAAAAAAAAAAAAAAAAAAAAACACGCGTTGATGACTCGAGAAAAATCGAACTTTTCCACCATTTAAACCTACACAAAGGAATCGATTATCGGAAGGTTCAATTGAACAACCCAAAAATCGATTATTTGTTATTTGTTTAAATGAGCGATACGATAATACATCACAATTAACGTGTATGAACAATGTACAGAGGGCCCTAGTAATGACGTCCACAGAATACACTCATCAACAAAGTAGCGAAACTTTATAGGGATGAGATGGCAAATGTCGTTTTTCAATCTTATCAAATGGGAAAATTGAGTTGTAACGTTCCGACTATCGTCCGGTGGGTACGCCACCGTCGCATTAAATGCAAATCAAACGGAATATGTTAGTTCCACCCTCCGACCACCACGGGGGAATTTGACGATTCTCTATAACATTGAGTTTCGCTACTGCACATACTTAAAAATGAGTATACTGTGATGACGCCATCTAGTGGAAAAGTTAGTTGAGCATTCCAAACTATCTCTCTCAATCTCGCGTAACCCCTATATACGTACGGATATCTCACTCATCGTTAAAATCGTATTCAGAGAGATTTTCTTACGAAATTGTTGGGCGGAAT
Source organism: Trialeurodes vaporariorum (assembly GCA_011764245.1). Lineage (NCBI taxonomy): Eukaryota > Metazoa > Arthropoda > Insecta > Hemiptera > Aleyrodidae > Trialeurodes > Trialeurodes vaporariorum. The sequence goes on along the minus strand of VMOF01000035.1, from coordinate 57,425,172 downwards.
CCTACAATCGTCGACTCATACGACTTTAAACTTTTAAGTAGATTCCAAGAATCTACTTATTGCAGAGGGTGCGATGTTGGATTTTTCGGGAAAGTTTATCAAATGAGCACGTTTCATGGTCCCCTGAGTGAGAAAATACCACTCGTTGAAAATTGTATATATATATATATATATATATATATATATATATATATATATATATATATATATATATATATATATATATATATATATATATATATGTTTATATGTATGTTTCAGCCAGTTTTACCGTTTTTATGTCCCACGATCCTGTTCGTAATTTTTGGTTTTTATTTTTGAAATTTGTCTCAACTATTCGTTGGGTTTAATTCTTGGATGAGTTCGAAGATGGTGTAAATCCGACAGTTAGTTTTCGCGTTATGGGCCGTGTTTGAGTCGTAAAATGTGTTTTTGAGGTTTATTTTTAGGAGTGTTTGTTTTGAGTATTTTTTTTTGGGAAAATTTATGTTAGCCGTTTTGTTACGCAGCTTTTTTACTCGAGTCATTTTTTCGTTTTTTGCGTTGTAAGCGAGTTATAGCGATGTGTTTTTCGGGTTTTTTGGCAGTGTTTTTATATGAAGAAATTGTTTTCTTGTTTCAAAAATTTTAGTATATATCGTGGAGGATGTTTTTAGTTCATACGCTCTTTGCCTTGAATTTTCCTTGTGTTTTACGTGTTTTACGAGCTATTTAGTTTCTTATGGGATTGTACAAGTGAAAGACAAGGATGGCGTATTGGTATAATTGCTCTTTCTTTGTTTTACACGTACACTGTTGCTTAGGTACGTTATTTATTTATTTTCTTGTTTTATCAGCTGCTCTTATTCAGATTTATTCCTCATTACCGTTACAAAGATTACACATTTTTCAATCTTTCTACTATAATCTTTTTCTCATGGTCATTTTTATTTAAATGTTGAACAGCTGATAAAAAAAAAGAAAATTGAATAATTCAAAGAAAATCATAACATAACCTATTTATTGAAATTTGTGAAATACTTATATAACCTAGCTTTTATTTCTCACTTGCATTGTAAAGATTACACATTTCTCTGTTGGTAATATAATCTTTTTCACAATAATATTTGGATTTTGAGCAGCTGATAAAATAAAAAAAAAATTCAGAGAAAAAATTCAACGAAAATTATAACCTATATTTAAATTTGTGAAAAAATGATTTAACCAAGCGTGGAATCTACTTCGTCTTACCGGCCTGCCGGGAGGCATTTTTTTTTTTCTAAACAACTTTGATATGATTCGCACCTTCTACATGCTTTTATGATTAAGAGGACGTCTCGGAGTATTGAAAAAGCCCCATGGATCGAAATAAAAACGTAGTAGGTTTTCCAGTTGTGATTGATTCTTGGCTACAACTCTTGACTCCCCATTAAAACCGTCCATCTGGATGTCATTCCAGCGGGATCAAAAAAGCAAGCTTATCAACCCATATTGATTGGCCACTACGCCACTTCTGAACTAAGTAATGCATCAGCATTCTGCCTCTTCTTTTGACAAGAGCTGAAATTGCAAAAAACATGGTTATCTGCCGGCTTTCACGAGCCGCGATTCGTCAACCTCGAGTAAAAGTGCCCCACGAAGTTCCCTGACCAAAATTCCTCCATTGTTATTCTCACATAAAGTGTTATATAAATCCATGGGCCGTTCAGGGAATTCCAAAAGATTTTCCATTCTTAAGGAATTCCATAAAACGAGCAGGGTAATAATGGCCTACAGAATTTCGGTCATTCAACTTATTATGGAACACTTTTTAGCAGGGAATGAAACATGAAACTCGAGTCGTGGTGGAACGCCCAAAACGAAACTTTTCTTATAATGTTCTCACAAAAATCCTCAACTGATACAAGGAGCCGTTTCTTAAACAAGTAATATTATGAACAGTTCGCATAAAATATAATTAAATGAGACCTCTTTTTTTGGACTATACAGATTGAAGCCAGGGCTCGACACTCGACAGCTCCCTAATCCAAACTGAGAAAAAGAGAAGTGCATGGATTGAAGTCTTCAAATATTCGAATTAATTCACTTTATGCAATGATTCAATAGATCAATAACATGTAGGGCATGTTTTGAGGTAGAAAGAGTTCCATAAAATTATTAAGTTAATGTGTGAAAATAATAAATTGTGAAAATGAGAGAAATAAATAGTAAAAAACAAAAAAGGACGAACGTATATGTATAGAGACTAAAGTAAACAGTGATTATGAGAAAACGTAAAAAGAGAAAAGTGAGTGAGTGTGTGTGTATGTGTGAATATGTGGTGAAAGGGGGGCTACTGTTGGATGACGAGGGATTATCCGAGTGCTTGAGAGAAGGACTGTGGTCGCGGGGGTGTAACGGGGGGGGGGGGGGGAGGGAGAACGCATGGTCCTCTTGGGGGTGGCGACGATGAGTTGAGGTGAGAGAGGGAGAAAATGGGGCGACAGAGGAGGAAAAGAGTGAGAGAGCGAGTGAGAGGGAGGGAGAGAGAGAGAGAGAGAGAGAGAGAGAGAGAGAGAGAGATTGAAAGCTTCAGAGGGTTGTAGAGAAGTGCAATGGGAGGAAGGGAGGAAAAAAGAGCGCCCCCGCTTTGCACTAGAGAAAGATAGAGAACCCCGAGAATCATTATAAAACCGCAAAATCGATCGCGAATCCGTTCTCTTCTCTCTGCACCACCCTCTCTCTCTCTCTCCCCCTCTCTCTCTCTCTCTCTCTCTCTCTCTCTCTCTCTCTCTCTCTCTCTCTCTCTCTCTCTCTCTCTCTGGCCCCACCATCCCTGTCTGTCGCCCTCCCCTTCCCCCGCATTCTTCTTTTACTCTATCACGTTTACTCTCTTTGCGCTCGCTTTAACTTTCTTCAATCTCCCCCCTCTCTCTCTCTCTCTCTCTCTCTCTCTCTCTCTCTCTCTCTTCCTCCCTCCCTCTCTCTCTCCTCACCCTTCTCTATCCCTCCCTCATAAGAGATTACAAATTAAGGAATAAATTTGCTTGGGTAGCGTAACAGCGTAAGCGTTGCGCTGATGGCCGGGTCACCGCGCAAGAAGGGGGTTATTATGATATCAATGGATAATAGGCCAAAAATGTGCGCTGACTCAGGGTTTGCAGTTGAAAGCGCGACTGTTTACAGAGGCATTGGCCCTTTCCGGCGGGATACGCCTGATGAAAATCGATCAGCATCAGTATGCAGCAATATAGTTACGTGGATCAACCACTTCTACATAAGACGACGAGTGGCGTAGCGTGAAATTTGGCAACGTTGTAATGTGTCCATTTAAAACCACGAAAAAGGTCGAATCTGAAGGTGTTCACCAAACACTCAATAGTTCGATCTTTTTAATGGGCTTAAACGGCCACATTTCAACGTTGCCAAACTGCACGCAACGCCACTGAAGGCGACATCGTTAAAATTTATATTAAATCAAATAACTGTAGGGCGTGGTTTATTCAGAAGGTTAAGTTACTCCTAAGCAATATTCTCGACATCGAGTGGAACTTCAGTTTAACCCTTTCAAACCCTAAATTATACTTTTTGTTCACTACCGGATTTCTGGACGTCATAGCTGATCTCGGCACAACTTTCTCATATGAAACGATTTGCATATTATACTTTCATTTTCTCCAAAACATTCCATGTTATTTACAGTGGCGGCTCGTGGGCTTTGGCATTGGGGAGGCTGTTGGGGGGGGGGACCCCACCAGCAGGGGGGGGGGGGCGAACAACAACAGACAGGCGCGGACAAAAACAAACAGGCGCGGCTGGTCCGGCGACTGGCATGACGGTTATCCAGCTACTGGCTCGGCAACGCTGCGGGAGTCGTGGAGGATAGCAGCCTCCGATACCTTCGTTAGTGCATGCACAGTCCTTGCTTGGTTGTGTGTGTGTGTGTGTGTGTGCCGAACGAACACCACTACTTGACTGTGACTCGACCGCTCGACCGACTCGGAGTCTGTGCCTCTCGACGAGGCGACGCGACGAGGCACAGACTCTGGCACTGCTGACTGCTGTCGTTTCGTGACTGAAATCTCGTTGCCCGCCCGCTTTTAACTTCCTTCTCTGGCGCTCTCTTCTAGTGAAGATTGACTCAAGTTTTAGAGTCACGGACATTGTGATTGCCTAATTTTAATATGTTGTCTCTCGTTACTACCTTGTCGACGTTATTTTTTCTTCCCTCTGAATGTCTGGGGAGGCACAGCCTCCCTTGCCTCCTTAGGCGAGCCGCCACTGGTTATTTAGAAGTACATTGAAATGTACACCAGGTATGTAAGGGTTGACGCGAATCCACCTGTCTGAAGTGGGATTCTGAATCTATAGATAACGCCACTATACTCTGTTCACGATAAGAAGGCGGGTGAGAATTCAGGTAGTAATGCACTATTTAGCAACAGTGTGGCTATGCTGGCTACTCCAACCCTTTGCAGTGGCCGTTGTTCTCCCGAACTCTCTCTTGGCACGGAGGATTTCCAAGAACCGACAGACTCAACAATTTACACACGTCCAGTAAAAATTGTGAACGGTCGAAAATACGAAAAAATGGACGAAATTTTCGCCCTAAAGGGCCAAAACTCGGCCAAAATAGTCGACTTTGAATATTGATGACTCTCAGAAATTCGTATTTTTCAGTCCGAATTAAATTCAGGATATTTCGTCTAATATCGAATTTATGAGAGTCATCAGTATTCAAACTCGCCTATTTTTGCCGAGTTTAGGCCCTTAAGGGCGAAAATTTCGTCCGTTTTTTCGTATTTGTGACCGTTCGCAATTTTTACTGGACGTGTGTAAATTGTTGAGTCGGTCGTTTCTTGGAATTCCTCCGTGCCAAGAGAGAAGTCGGAAGAACAACGGCCACTGCGAAGGGTTGGAGTAGCCGGTAAAGCCGCACTGTTGCTAAATAGTGCATTACTACCTGAATTCTCACCCGCCTTCTTATCGTGAACAGAGTATAGTCACTTTTTGAGACTTTGACTTTAAAGGCTTATAATTTTTATCCGCAAGTATTAATCAAAACGGGCGTCCCCTCAGGAACGGCGTAATTTTTTCCTCAATTTTTTTTTAAAGCCAAATTTCAACAATTTTGGTCCTCGATTGACAAAGAAATCAAGCGCCAAAATGTTAGCAAAATATTCGGCTGTGATATGTAGGGACGTTTTATCACATGACAAAATGCACCTACGTAGCCTAATATTTTGCTAAAATTTCGATACTTGATTTCTTCGTCAATTGATGACCAAACTTGTTGAAAACCTCAAAACATTGATCAAAAATTCCGCAATTCCTGTGGGGATACCCCTTTCGATTAATGCTTTCAGAAAAAAAATTATAAGCCTTGAAAGTCGAATTCTCAAAAAGTGACTGGTGTCGACGCTATCTATTGATCCATAATCTCATTTCAGACAGGTGAGGAATCACCTAAACCCTTTTTACTACCACCAGAATCAGGTTACCTGCAGAAGTCAAGATTAGTTAAATATTCGTACTTCGCGGTGTTCATTTTGCCTATCCTGGCAATGGGTCTGTTGCAAACTTTTGCTACAACGATTAAGAGTGTTTAATCTAATGTAAAATCACCTGAAAAATCCATTGGTGGCATTAGAAAGTTATAAAATGCAATAATAAACTCACAAGTTGCGTTTAATGAAATCCACAATGGCGGAGAAATATCGAACAATCTGTATGCATGCACCGTGAACATCCAAGGATGGCCAACTTTGACAACCTCACTGCAGGTAGAGGTTAGAGTCCCTATATGTAGAGAGTTAAGACAAGAGGGTAGTCAACTTCTGATTGGTCGATGAATTATAGGCTCTACGGACGCCGCCATTGGATGCGATTTTGCATTTTTGTTTTGTTTACCAACGGTCTTTTACAGATAAAAGAGTTAATTTGCGACGAATCTGTTAATTTTAATCATAATGCACCACAAGAATGTCCATAAATCTCAAAAGAATCATTAAAAAGCGTGAATACATGTCGATCAACAAAAGCAGGGAAAGATTACATCGTTTCAAACTTAGCGGAACTGTAATCTTTGCTGTGGAGCAAAACACAACAACGGCCTCAGAATGTAAACAAATGTGCAAAATCGCATCCAATGGCGGCGCCCATGATTTCTCTTGTCTTAACTCTCTACATATAGGGACTCTAGTAGAGGTATGTGTTTGTTTACGTTGTGATTGGTTGTGATGGATATTGTGAGGTTGGCTATCCTTGGATGTTTGTGGTGCATGCATACAAATTGCTCGATATTTCTCCGCCATCTTGGATTTCATTAAACGCCTCATGTGAGTTTATTATTGCATTTTATGACTTTCTGATGCCACCAATGGACATTTCAGGCGATTTTACAATAGATAAAACACTCTTAATCGTTGTAGCAAAAGTTTGCAACTGACCCATTGAAGGCGCCCGATTAAACACTATTTTGTGAGTCTTAAAGATTAGCAATATAGCTTTTCCTGTCTATGAGAGATGGAAATAAAAAATAAAACAAATTGGGCGTGGTACTGAAAGGGTTAAGTTGCTCGTGCAACCTGGCAACCGAGCTTTTCGCTATTTAAACCGACGTAAAAAATCGATTCACTGCCCAGACGCTAATGAAAAAAACCCGCCTATTCTTTACGTCTGAAGTAGATGAATGCGAATGGTATAGCAGACGAATTTTCCATTGTAATCTCGCGATCCAAACGCAAATGAAAGATACAGCTGCCGTTTACATTATAGGAAAAGTATGAGAGCGGATGCTAATTTAAAATCTCCCTGCTTTACATTGAAGTAAATGGGAAAAGAACGAATTTTTCACTGTTATCACACGAAACTCGATGCGATGAGGCTGTTGTGTTAATCTGCTACAGCTTTATATGGCTCATTGAAATTTGACAGTGACATAAAATGCAGTAAAAACTTTAACAATAAAACAGTAAAAACTTTCAAAATCCAATCATTAACTTGGAAAATGTCTTATAGTTTAAACAGACTCCACTACAATACATATACACCATTTTCACTAGCACCTACAATACATCCAGTTCAAAATCAAGATAAAGATTGTACACCAACATTAGATGTTCACACGGATTTGGTGGCTACTTAGAGGATCCGATTTGATCGTCTAAGGAGGCCTTGTATAGTTGTATGTAGTGCGTAGCGCGAGTTCTTCAAAATGATAGTGATCTCCCAAGGCAATGGGGCAGTTGCAAGGGTCTGAAATGTTGTGTTTTTTATAAAGAAAATGATACTATACTTGATGGGCTAGCTGAGAGCGATGGTGCCTTTGGTTTTTTCCTAAGTGTCTCGGTTTTGGAAAAACCAACGTGTAAAGTTGTGAAAAATCGTGCGTGCGTAGTGACGTCACTACGTGGAATATTCAAAATAATGTATTTTGGGCCAAAACATCAGCTCCACAGAACAACGGAACTTTATAGAAACCAAAGGCATATTTATGTTCTCAGCTCATCAAGGACTTTCATAATTAAAATAAAAATTAAAAACATAAATAATAATTGAAATAATTATTAAAAAAAACAAAAAACCAAAAAAAAACCAAACAAAAAACAAACAAAAAACAAAAAAACATCATTTTAGACCCTTGCAACTGCCCCATTGGAATTTGAACAGTTTTCATTACGTGCATCTTTATTTTCGCAGAATTTTACCACAGAATCAATGTGCCAAAGCCTTTTTTGCTGTAAAAAAATTACGCAACAGACCAACTGTAAAATCTATACATACTTTACATTGAAGTAAATCAGAAATAGGCGAATTTTTTCACAGTAATTCGTTAACCTTAAATCCATCAATAAGCTCGTCTTGAGGTCGCGTCCGGTCCGTCCATCGCGTCGGTCGCCGTCACGTCGCGTCGCGTCGCATCACGATAGGGTTCCTCGCCCTCGCCACGCCAAAACGCGTCTGCCCGCGCGGCGCGCACGCGTGAAAACCGCACGCTGCTGGCTTGTTGTTGATGTTATTGTTTGTTGGTTTTTCATTTTTTCCCCCTATCTTTTCTTTCTCCCGTCTTCCTCTCTCGAGCCTCCATTCGTCGCGTTCATTAATCATCCGGGACTGAATTTGTCGCATCATAACTTCACAGAGGCAGGCAGGTATAAAGCCGCGTTGTGAAATTTTACCAGCCCATTCCAACATGAGAGATAGCGCGCGAGAAAATCCCGACGCGAAGCAGGCTCGGCATGGGAAAAATGTAAGCTTTCGATTCCTACAATTTGGTAACAGCCCGAATCATCGCGTTCGACGAGAGAGTTCATTTTAACGCAGGACTATGGGGCGTTGAGAGACACTTTGCATCTCTCCTTCGATTGGGAGTGTAGAAGGGAAGGAAAGATTTCCTGAAGGATTTCGAACAGGAGAGAAGGATGGAGGAGAAGATTTCATTGAAAATTTTGACTAGAAGTCATCGGCGATAGCCAAACGGTTGACGAGCACGAGAAGTCGTCAACGTTGATGGCCATCGCCCGAGTACAGCGTTGCCCCATCGTGAAATTAAATTAATAATTAAATTAAGCTTCGCCTTGGCTCCACCCCTTCCGAATTCCGATGGCCATCGGGAAATCAAAATGCGAGCAATACATGCCGACGGTCATCAAACGGCTTTCGATGACAAAGCAAAATACGACGATTAGTTTAAACTTGGGCTAAGAGAGAGGAAGACAACATCCTTTCTCCGGCTATGCTTCCAGTTAATTGCGTGAGTTAAAAAAGGACGAAGAGAAGGAGCAAAAGTCACGTGATGACCCATTTTGTTATCCTTTTCTAACAAAATCAGGTGTTCAAATGGAAAGACAGAGATAGACAAACAGATTCCTGTAACAGCTCATAGCGTCTATAAATACCGTTCATCATCCTGACACGTGCGAGATAGCTCGAAACTTGTGCCATATCTATTTATTTCAGTAATCTTTGGCATGGACTGAAAAGTGCACAGACCACTCGCCATGGCTGTTATATTACTAAAACTTTACGGAATCGAACTGGACAAAGCGAGTAGTTTTATTTTATATACTAATAAGGGATGCACGGATTGAGAAGAAAAGTTCAAGGACGATTCAATCGCGAGCGGCTGAAACTAAAGTTCACCCCCCCCCCGCTCCCCTCCCCTCCCATCATTGGGACGTGAGTTAGAGGGAGGGGATGGGGGAGCGAGAAGCAATACAGCGGGGATGGAGGAATTCTACGATCTTAAGGGGCAGATGAGGGGGTGGGAGCGGCGCGGCGCTGCTGGATCCCCGCATCAAAGGGCGCCCGTCCCACCCTTCGTGGAATATTTTCTTCGTTGAAATTTGCAGGGGGGCGATTGAAACTTGAATATTAGTTTTAGTAATTTCGATGCAAGCTTATATTCATATAGGTATAACAATGGGCGAAAGCACTTTCTGTTTTGCTCCCCCGGGGATTTATACGGAAAGAGCTTGGGGGAAGAGGCAATCAAAAGCCGAAATAACCGAACCGATGCTGTTATTGCTGATGCGGCTAACCTGAGGGGGGAAGGAAGGGGGGTTCTAAGATTTGGCGAATTGGCGCTTTTTGAGTCAAAAACTTCAGTCGCAGAATCACTCGCGCTCGCTCGAACGACGTGCGAGCCATTAATTAAAGACATTTCCGGAAAAAGAGCCCATAAAGTACAGGTGTGCTTTAGCTAGCAAAACTCAATGTGCTATGACAATGCGCAGTTCTCAGGAAGAGCATATCCGTTGTTTTCGTGTGCCCTACTTCTGGAGATGTCTTCAATTCCATTCGCACTTGTGCTCGAGTGCGAAGAAGAGGAACAGGAACGTAAACAAATAAATATTGGGATATTACAGAGAAAGGGTCAGAAAGGGTTTTGAAAAAGAGTCAGCAGAAAAGAAGTAGATCAAAGGAAATGTGTTTGTACAGGAAGCATTGTCGACATAGTGGCGAGGCGTGAAATTCGACAACAATGGATTTTGTCACCATTTAAATTCACCTAAAAAGCCGAACGCTTCAGTCTTCGGCGATGACCAGGCATTTCGAAATTTCTAATGTGTTTAAATGGGAAAAAAGAACGTTGCCACTTCGCACGTCTTGCCACTGATTGTCGAGAAAACACTAACGTTTTCTGGTAAGTGGTAAATGAGAATGTTCAATGAGGGAAATCGAGAATGCGATCAACAACTGATCAGATCAGAACAACAACAGTCCAATCACTGCTGGCATTTTTTGAAATTTTCGATTATCTTCAATCGCAAACAACTAGCCGTCTCTGATTGTGTGTGGCTTCCTTTTATTCATTTTAGTCCGCCTAAACGGATTAAATTATATATAAATAAATACGTTTTCAAATAAATATCGCCCTTAAATATTACTGCAGCTAATATCAATCAAATTGTCTTGGACTTATAAAAAGTTCCAGGGGCGTAGCCAAGGGGGGGGGGTCCAGAGGGTCCCGGACCCCCTCCCCCCCTTGACACCAATATTTGTCCTAAAAAAAGGTAATTTTTTGCGGTATCAGACAAAGACCAAATTAGTATCTTTGGACCCCCCCCCCCCCTTGACAATTTTCGGACCTCCGACCCCCAGAAAAATTCCTGGCTACGCCACTGAAAAGTTCCGAGCGCGTAATTCACGACGCATCTTTTAAGACCAAGTTTGATGAGTTTGGTTGCGCTTGCGTAGTCTTGCTGTTCTGCGCGTTGTGATCAGACACTTTTTTGACGCGTCTACCGCCAGGCGCAGTCTTGGTGTTTTCTGACTTGCCGTTCTGCGTCTATCGACGCTTATAATAATAAAGGAATCATTCATTATTATTTTCCTTATTATTATTTCCTTATTTTTTTCCTTATTATTCCAGATTCCTTATTATTTATATTAGGAGCGCAATGCAGCTCTTGCAAGGTTTTGCTATAGTCAAACAAACAATCGTTTCTGATGTAGGTAAAATGCTGCGAAAGTCACTTAAAAAGTCTATAACTCACTCCTCGTAGAGCAAACTTAGGTCAAAGTGCAAATGTGCCACTTGTGTTTTCTAACGCACATATTTTCGCACCCGAAACAAAAAAGAACAGTAATTGAATTCATAGTGACGTCTTTCTCGCTTATTATGCAACGTTGCAACGTTTCTGTTGGTATCGCGACGAAATCTGTACAAATCAAACTTTGTACTGTTTGAAAATCAAATGCAAAGATCTTATAATTCCAATTCGTTAGACATACCTACTTTCGTTTGTTAAAGGTGCAAAATTGCCGTAATTCAAGCATGCAAGCATACGCGGGTTTGAGAGATGTTTTCACTACGGCGAGTGACTTTTATGTAAGCTATTTTTTCTGGGCATTTTTTTTTTTTTTTTTTTTTTTTTTTTTTTTTTTTTTTTTTTTTTTTTTAATAAATCAGAATAGCATTTGAAATTACGAATTACAGAGGATTCTAGTTGCGGCAACAGGGAATCTTTCTCAGTCAACAAATCTGAAATTTTTCAGCCAACCGGAGGAATCATCGAATTTAACAAATTCTACTTAAGATCTGCAACGGCAGTTCTCAATAGTCTCTGTTCTTTTCTGACACAAGCGCACAAATGAGCGGAGCGAGAGGGAGAGAGGGAAAGAGAGACAGAGAGAGAGAGAGAGAGACAGAGAGAGAGAGAGAGAGAGAGAGAGAGAGAGAGAGAGAGAGAGAGAGAGAGAGAGAGAGAGAGAGAGAGAGAAAGTTAGTCAGTTAAATACGTCTTTATATTGAAGGGGTGCCTCAGCATCATACATGCCATTCACACCCCTGAGAAAACATATTATTCATTTCTAGTGCATTAATTTATAATACATTACTATAGAAAGTAGACAATGTGTCTGTGAATATTTACACGGGTAGTCCCTTTGATTGAATAAAGTTAAGGAGTTTAACCCGCCATCACTCGCGCGGGGTCGAAAACGACCCCAGGTGTCAGAAAAATGCAATTTTGTCCATGAAAATTTTAAAGTTTTAGCTCGTCCGTTTCAGTACCTTCCTTCAAGGGTTTGGACTACCCAATCTGTTAGTATGAACTTAATTCAATCATTCGTTTTGAAGCACGGACGCGTCAAAGTTGCTTGGGGTCGTTTTCGACCCCGCGCGACTACTCACGTTCATAAAATGTGACCGAGTGAACATAACGTAAACGTGGATTCTGTGCCTTGTTTACACTTGCGGGATGTGATTGCCGTTGGTTTTTTACTTTTCTATACTTACTACAATACTTTCAGCAAATCTAATGTTTGCTCTCACTGTTTTTTTTCTAAATTACTCGTTTATCCCAATTTCTTACGTATCCATTTTTACCTGAATCAGTGCGGTGCCGCTTGCGATCTGGCAGCACTGCGTTTTGTCCATTCAAACCCGTGCAAAGTGTCGATTCGAGGGAATGCACTGCGCACCTCCATTAGTTTGACTTTTTTCATGCATTTGAATCCACGAAATGCGGCGTTGCCAGATTACACGCGACGCCACTTATCATAAATGTTTTTGTTTTTTTCTGCGAAAGTTTGATTATATCACATGGGGCGGGGAGTGGGGAGGGAAAAAAGGGAATGAGAGGGGAAATGAAGGTGGATGGTAGGGGAAAAGCGGAAGGGAGGTGAAAAAGGGTATCTGGAATCATGTACGAAAAGCAAAAAATCACAGCAAAAAAAATTTCAAGGATCTCCACTTTGCTAACCCCCCAACCCCCTTTTCCCCTCCAGCCCTCCCCTGAATCCTCAATTTCGATTCCGTTTGTTGGTTGATAGAATCTTGCTTACCTTAATTGGCGTTTATTCCATCTCATTCGGTAAAAAATAAAGTTTTTCAGATGGTTAGTTGTTTCATCTCCAAAATTTTAGGACTAAATATAGGAGGGGTATTGAGGGGGTATATCTCGAAAACTTGCCCCCATAACCCCATACTTTTTTTTCATGAAATTATCTTCAGTAGTGCCTAGAAGTAAAAAAACCTCGGTTTAGGAGTTTCAAAACTAGTTAAAGGCAGCTGACCGATAAAAATCTGAAAAATATCACATTTTTAGGGTTTTTCCGACACAGATTACAATATAGCAATTACTGAACGTAAAATTCTTTTTTCAAACCCAGTTTTCACGTGAAAAGCTTTTCAAAGACATACTTATTACTATTCTGCATGGTTGAAATCAAAATTTTGAATGGCAATGGTAAAATGGGACGAAAGAACTTTGGGGTCGAAAACGACCCCGCGCGACTACTCGCGGAAGTTTTTAGGGCGCGAGTGACGGCGGGTTAATATTGAACTTTTCCTCAGAGAACCAAGAGGTCCAAGAGATATCAGAAGTGTGATTCAGATTCCGATTTTTCCTATTTTCTTAGAGGTCTATTTTCTTCCGTCTAAGAGGACAGTCTCTCAGCACGTGTTAAACCCTCAAAGGACCAGGTTAGTTTAAAAGAACGCCACAGTTTCGTTTCTTGTAAGGAAGGTAGTTAACTGTTCGTACTCGGGAGAGTTGGAATTGCCTATACGACGAATTGAAGGCGCTCGACGAGACCTTATCTTGTATCATCAATAATCGCGTTCATCTGGAATGACTGCAGAAACAATGTGTTATAGACTAGAATATAAAAATGAGTATGTTTGGCGTATAAAGAGTTACTTGTGACGCAGGTATTGCACTTTCCACATCATTTTATTCAGAATGCATGATACGTAGATAGTAAAAACGTGAAATATTTTAGTCAACCGGTGGAAATCATCGGCGAATTAAAAAAGTTCGTCTTTTTGGATCAGCAGCGAACGGCAGCTGTGGTGGATAACACGTGAGTCAAATCCAGTTAAGTCAAGTCAAGTCGGCAGTCTATACGGGGGAGGAGGGGGGACGGGGGGCGAGTGAGTAGGTATATGCCCCCGAGTAAATGGGCGGAAGTTAGTTTGCATCTAAATCGAGCGGAGCGGAAATAAAAATAAAATTGAAAAAAGAACGAACGAACGTACGAACGAAAGAAACCAAACCGATGAGGTCGATTGCGGGGGGAGGAGTACACAATTATCGTAACTTCTCATCCTCCGCTCCGTGCGCCGCTATATCCACGTACTATACAACGTACTCACGCACAAATACACACAAAAAACACACATACACAGTGACAAAGACGATTCTGAGGAATATATACGTCCAGGTATATACATACGTTCTATACGGCGCGTATGCAGGCATCGAAAACAAGAAACGCTCGCACGCATGATTTAGCGCGGGGGAAAAAAAATTAAGAAAGAAATCAAGTTGAGAAAAAAGTGCACATACAATCATATACATCGTGCAAACTGATCGCAAAGTATCGATAGAAAAGACTATATATACGGCAGCTGTCTAGAATTCAACCATTTACTATGCATCCGAGCAAAAAAGATAACATTATCCTGTGATGTAAGTGTATCTATATGTATATTGAAAAAGGCTGCAATTCATAATCTTTTCTGCATTTAGATAATGAAGAGATGAATTCTATGGAATGCTACTTGCGCGGGCGATGAGATCAGTGGCGAGGCGTGAAATTTGGCAACAGTGTATTTTCTCTCTTTAAATTCACCAAAAAAGTCGAATGCTTTAGACATCGGCGATGACTAGGCATTTCGACATTTCTAATGTGTTTATATGGGGAAAAGGAACGTTGCCAAATCGCACGCCTTGCCACTGGATGAGATGGTGGCGCGATGTCGACGCCGCGTTTACACTTGTATTCGGAGAGGGATGAGAAGGTGAAGGGAGGGGGTAGGGGTGAGTTTGAGGGTCCAGAGGCGTGGCAGTGCTCGCGCGGGGTCGTTAAAAAAGCAGCGGGGAGCACTTCGGAAGAAAAAAAAAAAAGAAAAAAAGAAAAAAAAACTGTCTTACATAGAGCGCTCATTTAGATCAAATCAAGGGCCGAATCGATTTTCGGAGCATAGTTCTACTGGAAAGTTCGCAGTTTCTTTGACACAAACGAAATACACCTTGGATTAAAAAAAAAGAATTCTCTCGGCAGTGCAAAGATACGATAGGTAGTTCATTTATTGTCTATGCACAAAAGATATCGAGTCTGACGAAATCCTACTCTCATAATCAACCCTTCCTTTCCTAGTTTGCCACCATAGCAAAATATGAATCACTTATACTTTGTTTACGAGTTATAATACAAGTTTACAACAAGTTTGATACAAGTTCGTTTACAAGTTGTTTATGTTATCGTTAATGTTCATCATCTGAGCCATACGTGTGGTCCTACTCACCACCACGACAAAACAATCCCGATGCAGTCTGGTGATAAAGGGTCTCTTGCAAACTTTTGATAAAGGAGATTGAAGAGATGATACTTTCATAAAAACTTGTGAAAATTACGAAGAGTTTACTGAAAAATCACAAAATTCACTCTCAGAATCGGGCTCAGTGGCGGAAAGACGCAGGTATCATGCAGGGGATTCCTATCTAAATTGAGACATATTTCTGTGTTTCCGCAGAGACATAAGAGACAGGAATCTCCCATCCCATGATACCTACGTTGAGCCGTCATTACAAAATTACCGTTGTAGCAGTTATGTGAGTTTATTACTGAATTTTAGACTTTCTCGGTGTGATTTTTGCAGAGACAAATAGAGACGGAGCACTAACTGGCTGCAGCAGAGGCACTCTGGAATTCTCGCGAATTCAACGAGACAACAGTCAACGTCGCACGGTGTTGAATGGTGCGCACCCTCCTCTTCACTTCCCCCCCCCGTGTTTTCCGAATGTCACCGTTCAACACCATGCGACATCTCAAGGTGTTGACTGTTGTTTTACATGTTATTCTGTTGAATCCCCGAAAATTCAGTGTGCCTCAAATCTTCCCTATTTATTTCAACGTAGTGCTCTGTCTCTATTTGTCTCTGGATTTCCGTGATTTTCGCTGGTTTCTATACCTCACATTGGGCTGTTCATTTGCTCACAGCAAAAGTTTGCACGAGCCCCATTATTACTACTTCACAGAAATGGTAATTAAAAATGTAACTCGCGGACACTTCCAAATGGGAGCTTTTTGAGTAAATCCGAGGGTTCCAACGATTTCAATTACGATTACGACACGATCATGGGCGGATACAGGGAATTGTCTTTCTCTCTCTCCCTCCATTTAAACTTATGTGTTAGAAAAGGACAGCAGAGGGGGCCATCACGTGACTTTGGCCCCCTCTTCTGTCCTTTTCTAACGCACGTTTTCAAATGGGAGGAGAGAGAGAAATACAATTCCCTGTATCCGCCCATGATGGAGAGTCCCGCAACTCCTGGCAACTTTCACAAATTGACCTCAAATTGTGATTTTCCACGTTTGATGTACCGAGAAATCAAAGCCCGCGTCAGAGCTTGTGAGCATCGTGTCATCGCATATCAAAGCGTGCGTTATATGTACATTTACTTTCAATATTTCGCTGTATTTCCGCTGACATCACTGCCTTTTTTTTTTTTTTTTTTTTTTTTTATAATTAGCCGAGAGCACTTTTATCTCATGAATCTGTTTGTTATGATTTCTTGTGCACATTAATTTCCCTTCGACTCTTCCCCCTGTATAACATTGTTGAACTGTTTTAGTGTGACGTCCGTCACGATCAAAATTAGATCCAAGCAATCCAACCAAATGTTTTATCTCACTCATTCTAATAGGATTCCCTTTTATGGGTAGTTCATCGCCTCCACATTAACGCAGGACTTTTTTGATATGACGTCGAAAAACTTTCATTGAAATTACATCATGAAAACGTCTAAAGCTACCAAATTGATGAAATATGTCTGTTTAGGGTGTATTTGTCAGCAAGTTCTACAATAACATGAATTAAAATTAAAATGTATCGTTGAAACTATGTATAATTCCGTCATAGCAGACTAGCTTTTCATTGACTCTTTAAAAGAAGTGTGAAGAGTTCAATAAACTGGTTATTATATAAACAACTAAGGTTTTTAATACACAGTCTAGCCATAAGTTCTGTTTATCGCTATTTTGCCGATAGCAGCCAAACGACTGAGAATAAGTATACAACACTATATATATTCTGAAACTAAACAAAAAATGCTACAAAACCATGCTACTTTCATGTGCCATAAGCTCCTGTACTTCCCGCAATAAGCACTGATATATGTCCAGATCGGGTTGCTGTTGGGCGCGACAAAATTACTAGCTATGCCTGGTTGAAAATGAAGTTTTGGGCATCAAATTCTCGGGGGAAAAATTAAGAAAACTTACGATTTTGTAGCATTTTTTGTCTAGTCTCAGAATATATGTAGTGTTATGTACTTATTTTTGGTCGTTTGGCGGCTGCTATCGGCGAAATAGCGCATAACAGAACTTATGGCAGTAGAGTGTTATCAGTGCGCGCCCAACGGTAGTCCGAAGTTGACAGATATCACTGCCTATTGCGCAAAGCACGGGTGTTTACGTCACATAAAAGTAGCATGGTTTTGTAGCATTTTTTGTCTAGTTTCAGAATATATGTAGTGTTATGTACTTATTTTTAGTAGTTTGGTTGCTATCGGCAAAATAGCGCATAACAGAACTTATGGCAGTCGAGTGTTATCAGTGCGCGCCCAACGGTAGTCCGACGTTGACAGATATCGCTGCCTATTGCGCGAAGCACAGGTGCTTACGTCACATAATTGTAGCATGATTTTGTAGCATTTTTTGTCTAGTTTCAGAATATATGCAGTGTTGTATACTTATTTTCAGTCGTTTGGCTGCTATCGGCAAAATAGCGATTAACAGAACTTATGGCTAGACTGTGTAAACAACCTTCCAAATACCTGAATAAAAAAAAGGAAATAAGCAGCAGAGAGGGTGAGAGAAGGGTTCAAGGTTGTAGATTAAACACTATGCTCATCTGACATTGCGCTACAAATTCAGTGGAACGCAGTTCAAAAATCACTGCAGCCAAGATGGCCGACAAAAGCAGAAAACATTGGGCGGTACGCAGATCGCAGAGTCGCCTGAGGAAGTCGGCGTGTGTTCTGCTTTTGATACGGCCATCTTGACTGCAGTGATTTTGAACTGCGCGCCGCAGAATTTGATGGCGCGAAGTCAGATGAGCACACCCGTTTAATCTATAACCTTGGGGTGGGTTGACTACCTCCATTAGGTCACGGCCAGGGTACACCAGGGAAGAATTCTGATGACTTTAGTGTTAGTCGCGATCAAGAACTCTTCGATTAATTCTAGAACTTCTCCTTTATAACGCGTAGCGCAGATGTGTGAGATGGGGGAGGGAGGCTTTGGAAGGCAGCATGCCGAGTTTTCCTTCTTTGGCGGAAATCATTGTGTCTTAAAAAAGGAAAACAAAGGAATGACTTATTTTTTTCGGTTTCAATGTTCATCTAGCAACAGTGTGTCAGAGCAAACACGACGAGAGGAAAAGCGTAAGAGAGCAAGGGGAGAGAGAGAGAGAGAGAGAAGAGAGAGAGAGAAAGGAGGGGAGAGAGGGAGAGAGAGAAAGAGAGGGAGAGGAGAGAGGGGGTGGAACAGAGAGAGAGAGAGGAGAGAGAGAGAGAGAGAGGGGAAGAAGAGAAGAGAGAGAGAGAGAGTGAGAAGGGGAGGGGAGAGAGGAGAGAGTGAGAGTGGAACAGAGAAAGAGAGAGAGGGGGATAGAGAGAGAGGGGGAGAGAGAGAGGAGAAAAGGAGAAGAGAGAGAGGAGAGAGAGAGAAAGTGAGAGAGGGTAAAGAGGGGAGCAGGAGAGAGAGAGAGAGAGGGGAGAGAGAGGAGAGAGAGAGAGGGGAAGAAAAAAGAGGAGAGAAGAAGAGTGAGAGGGGGAGAGAGGGGCAAAAGAGAGAGAGAGAGAGAGAGAATGAGTGGGAGAGGGAGAGAAAGGGAGAGAAAGAGAGAGAGAGAGAGAAAGAGCGAGAGAGAGAGAGGGGGAGAAAAAGAAAGAGAGAGAGATCAAGTGTAATTTATTCAAGCTTTGGATTTGCACAGACGAAAAGAGTCATGATTAAGACGTGAGGGCGCATCCTATCATTCCTATCGCTTATCGCATCCTGCGTGCATTGAGCGAGCGGACTGTGCAGCTATACATATACCTACTACTGCAACGCGCTCCTCGGAACAGAAATACCGAGCACTCTGGGTAATGGGTATCGAGTAGTCCGCATCCCGTATTCCCGCATATCCTATCCTCTCCTCCATTTTCTCTCTCTCTCTCCCGCAATCCCTAAGCGCGAGTGAAGCGAAATCCTGGAGAGTCCGCGACGCGACGTCTGCGTCTCAATCTCTTCGGCGCGATCGAGATATTCAAGATGCTGACATCGCACGCGCCCCCACGGTTGGCCCAACCTGTAAGAAGGGTTGCGTGCGGAAAAGCGAGGATGTCAAGCCTCACACATTTCACCCCTGAGCGTATATATTACTTCTTTTTTTTCTTCGAGTGATCCGTCTATGACCGATCCGCCGATTTTGTATTTTGTTTATTCGAAACGATCCGACGGTTTTTCGGAGGTTCTTACGAGTTAAGTGGTTTACAAACCGCAAGATGACTAACCCTCTAAGGACCAGGTTTTAAAAAGATGCCTATCTTCCGTTTAAATAGGGAAGGTAGTTAACTGTTCGTGCTCGGGGGAGTTGAAATTGCATATACGACGCATTGAAGGCGCCGTACTCGTAAGTGTTTTCATCGCTAATCGCATTTATCCGGAATGAAGACTGAATCAATATGAAATAGACTGGAGGAGAAAAACGAGTAGACTCGGGTTTGGTTCATAAAGGGTTAATGGTAAACGTTAGAGCAGTGGCGGATCCGGGAAGACAGAAGGGCACGTACACCTACACCCCTCCCCCCTTCCCAACATGAGGTCTCAAAAGTTGCCTTTTTTCAAACAGTAAATAGCCAAAAATTGCATCCGGCGGCGATTCAAATTTCAATTTTATGTGCGTGGCCCCCCCCCCCCCCCCCAAATTTCTGGGTTTCTAGGAAAATCGTACGGAAGAAGAGGAAGTAAACTTGACTCTATCGCTGCGTTCCAGCAACTTGAGTATCTATATCATAGCCGCGTGTATAGCCAGGAATTCGCGTTTTTCTCTCTCTCTCTATCTCTATACTACTTAAACGTATGATAAGGATAGGGGCTGTTTCGTCACTTCAGCCCCGATTACTGTCTTTTTCTATCACACGCAGTCGAATGGGCAAAGAAGGAGAAAGACAAATTCTTGGCTACGCGGCTATGGTCCCTATATACATGCGTGGAGAGTTGATCGCAAGTCAGATCATAGACGCCGCACAGTGGAGCAAGATTCAATGGGAGTCCAGTGTTGCCAGATCGAGGGTAAAAAGCCGTATCGTCCCCATTTAAATCAATGTAAAGCATACGGCTTTTTCACCCCGATCTGGCAACTCTGGCAGGGGTCGACATGTAATATACGACTAAAAATGTAAATTTGAATGTTTTTACAGTCTAAAAACAAATTATATAGGGTGATTCTTGTAGGAAATTTTACGATAAAATCAATGAAACCACTTTCAAACCTCTATGTTGCGTATTAAGAAAGATACACGCAATTAAAGTCGCGACGCCGCACTATTGGCAAATTTTGGCCGTTTGGCGGTCATAAATCTGTAACTTTTTGAAAGTCAAAAGAATGACTTCAAACTCTCGGAACTGGTTCCCAAGCATTTTAAAAAGGTCAAAAAACAAGGGTGTGACCATAGATTTTGCACATAAGTGGAGGGGGAGGGAGTATTTACGATTTGAAGACGAAAATTCAGAGCTTGAAAAAATTGATTTATGACCGCCAAATGGTCAAAATTTGCCAATAGTGCGCCGGCCGCCGCGCTATGCGCCATGTCCAGCCTCTCCCATAGACTCGCTCCACTGTGCGACGTGCACTCAATGGATGCGATTCTGCACATTTGTTGACATGCTGAGGGACACCTATTGGGCTTCGGTCAAAGCCAAAGACTATAGTTCAGTTGAGTTTCTAGAGGTGTACTACATGTTTCACTGCCTTTGCTGATCGACTCGGATATCCGCTTTGAAAGATTCTTTCGGGCATTGCAGACATCCTTAGTAGGCCTGACATGGGTCACTTAGGCCCGTCATGTGTTAAAAGCATGCGCCATTTAGCGTGTAATTGCAACAGAAACTTGTGTTTCACAAATAGCTCTACAAAACCCTTAAAAAAGAGGAGCATGTTAACAACATTAAGCACCTAACCTACAAAACGAATACGGGTATACCCGAACGAATACCCGTATTTTCAATACGGGTCTAAATGACCCATGTCAGGCCTTCATGTAGAAAAAGTTGGTCAGGCCTACTAGGGTTAAAGGATTCACAGATGGATCGGGGGAAGGTGGGCATGATACATTGAGTCCTTAACGTCATCAAGAAATGCGTAAACTATGCCGAGGCATACAGGGGAATATTCTCAAAGAATAAATTTCTGGAAATTTAAAAACGCAAGCTCGCGGTTAACCAAAAAAAAATATCTCACCTGCAGAGCAGCCGAAGTTGGAAAATATGTGTAAATGAGTTATTATTCAAGAATTATTATAACATTCACCTCGGCGGGTTCATTGATACGACCTGCGCCGCACACCGCAGTATGTTATCGGGTAGCGTCCAAAAGTGACAAAAAATCAGGAAGTAAATTTCTCATAAATTTCTCATTAATTTATGAACTTTCAAGGTCTATTTCAAGCGCATAGAGATCAATTTTCAAGTTTAATGAGAAAAAAAGTCTATTAAATTAACAGGAAAAGTCCGGTTGTTGCCGAAGGAATGGAAGTTAATGTAACGATAAAGATTCCTGAAATCAGAGGACGTTCTGTTACTTATTTAAAAGGACGTCATGCGGTTCGAAGAACCTTTATCGATACGATAATAGTGGCGTAGCCAGGGATTTTGATGGGAGATGGGGGAGGGAGAGGTTTGGGGTCAAACAATTATCAAGGAAAGAGCCCAAATAGGTCAAAATTTAGAACAATTTTTCCGAAAACGAGAAAAATTATATTTTTTGATGGCAAAGTTTATATCAAGGGAGCCGGAGGGGTGGAGAGGGTTCAGACCCCCTCCCCCCCAACTACGCCACTGTACGATAACTTCCATTCCTTTGGCAACAACCGGAATTTTCTTGTTGATTTAGCCGATCCAAGCCCAAAAGTATTTGAAATTTTTAGGTGTTCTTTAAAAAAAAGAAAAAGAAAAAACAAAAAAAAGAGAACAAAAAAACAAAACAATCTGAGAATTAAAAGCACGAAATAATGAAAAAACCAGAAATGTTTGGTCCAGCTAAATGATAGGTGCTAAAAACGCCCAAAATTGATTTTTGAGTAAAGTTGGTCCGAATTGACTAAAAATGGTCTAAAAATAACAAGTAACAAGAACAACGACACACTAGGCATACATGGGTTAACGCAGTCTTTTTTTCCTCCATGTATACAGGGTGGTCCAGTTCTTTCCGGCATAAAATTCAGAGGTCATTCGGGAGGTCTATACGAACAAAAAAGTTCCTATAAACCCTAGTCCGAAAATGCTTCGTTTTCGAGTTATGAAAGCTCAAAGTTGCGCGAAAAGTGTTGTACGCAAAAGAGAAAAAATTATTCTGAGTAGCAGAAAGGAAATAAGAAAAATCAGAGTACAGGTTTTGTTCTAGTAAACAAGAGCTACAAAAAACGTCTCGCGAATTTTTTTTCCCAAAAACGCGTTCCAAAGGGCCTACGGCCGAATCAAAAAATAACCGTATGACCGTACGCGGCAGAAAAGTCGAAAAAAAAGTGTGTTACGGTCAAAACCAATTCTGAAAAACACTAAAATAAGATTAAGCAAACTCTTAGCTTTCATTTGAGCTATTATTTGATCCATTTCGAGTGCGGAATAGCGGAATGGCAGCGGTTTTAAAAAAAAAGTAGGTGCGCGATTTTGAGCGCAGAGCTGACAATCAAGGAGTGTCTCCTGCTACAACGGCATGTACGGTAAATCATGGCGTATCTCTCTTTCCGAGCGGTGGCCGTCTGGATAACGTGCTGTGCGCGAAATCCCCGTAACAGTAATTGGTGTGGTTCGATCCTGCCTCATATCACTTTAATTTTTAACAGTCTCTTCACGTCGCATAGCGTCGTTGATATTACTTTGGTCCATAAATGTTGCAAATCCTCATTGCGGAACACCGCAGAGGCACAGAGCTTTAGCGTGCCGACATGACTTTTGCCTCTTAATTTCATGAAAAACGTATCGTCTCACTGTACTATCGATGAATTAAAGATTGTCGCGAAACTTTCACACATTTTCAGTTATGGTTGTGAGTGTGGGACTGATCTGCAACGGCTTTTCCGCCCCACCCGCACTCGCCCCTTACCCGCAAGGTGTGAGGAGCATGAAGAGTGGCCGAACCAAAACCTTTAAGGCAAAACTTAGCAGGTGAAAATCTCGCGACAATCTTTAATTCGTCGATAGTACCTGAATCAATCGATTACGAGTATCGATTATCTTACACAATGCTAATAATTGGAGTAAAATCAGATGCTGCCGAAACTATTTGGAATACGTTGATTTAAAATGAGCGGAAGCCGAAAAATTATGCTTTGAAAAGGGGGGGGGCTAAAAGTAGTTCATTTTTTCATTCATATTTATTATAATAGTTAGAATGTTTCAATCAATCAAAAGTCCCCCCTTTTTCGAAGCATAATTCTTCGGCTTCGGCTTATTTTAAATTCACTTATTCAAAGTAGTTTCGGAAACATCTGATTTTTTCCAATTGAACATGATGTAAGATATCGATAGTCGTAATCGATTGATACAGGTACAGTGAGACGATACGTTTTTAATGAAATTAAGAGGCAAAAGTCATGTCGGCACGCTGAAGCTCTGTGCCTTTGCGGTGTTCCGCAATGAGGATTTGCAACATTTATGGACCTAAGTAATATCAACGATGCGATGCGACGTGAAGAGACTGTTAAAAATTAAAGTGATATGAGGCAGGATCGAATCCACACCCATTGCTGCAGCGGGGATTTCGCACACAGCACGTTATCCAGACGGCCACCGCTCGGATAGAGAGATACGCCATGATTTACCGTACATGACGTTGTAGCAGGGGACACTCGTTGATTGTCAGCTCTGCGCTCAAAATCGCGCACCTACTTTTTTTTTAAAACCGCTGCCATTCCGCTATTCCGCACTCGAAATGGATCAAATAATAGCTCAAATGAAAGCTAAGAGTTTGCTTAATCTTATTTTAGTGTTTTTCAGAATTGGTTTTGACCGTAACACACTTTTTTTTCGACTTTTCTGCCGCGTACGGTCATACGGTTATTTTTTGATTCGGCCGTAGGCCCTTTGGAACGCGTTTTTGGGAAAAAAGTCACGAGACGTTTTTTGTAGCTCTTGTTTACTAGAACAAAACCTGTGCTCTGATTTTTCTTATTTCCCTTTCTGCTGCTCAGAATAATTTTTTTTCTCTTTTGCGTACAACACTTTTCGCGCAACTTTGAGCTTTCATAACTCGAAAACGAGGCATTTTCGGACTAGGGTTTATAGGAACTTTTTTGTTCGTATAGACCTCCCGAATGACCTCTGAAATTTATGCCGGAAAGAACTGGACCACCCTGTATAATTTGAAACTCAAAATGTCACTGGAAAGTTTTAAATTAAGCATAAAAGGCCGAAAACCATGATTTTTCCTTACTTTTTTTTCCACTGATTTGTTGCTTCTTTTTTTTCGATCTCAGACCCATAGTGCACCGGTGCCTTGTAGCACTCGGGTAGCTTCACGCGAGCTAGGCGCACTATGGTCTAAGATCGTCAAAGAGTGGCCAAAAATCATATACTAACTTTTTTATGAATTTATCATTCTCAAGCTTTCGAGACCAATTTTAATCACAGAGAATACTTCTAACAAGTCAATCTAATCTAGAAATATCTCTATAAAGTTTTAGATTGCTTTTGAAAGGTTGAAAACTATTACTTTAGATGCAACTATCCATCACATATTTTGGCCACTTTTTTCCATCTCAGACCATCGTGCGGTGGCCAAGCCGTGGCCGCAACGAAGCGATGTGTGATGTTTTTGTAGTTATGCGAGAAACCTTGAAGAGGATACCCACTTCTTTACGCAAATCAGTTGATATGTGTCGCATGAGGCTTTGCGCTGCGACACTCTCTTAAACAGTATTTAATTTCCATCAGCGAGGTGTGCAGAACGCTGAGCCTGATGAGCGTCTTTCCGACAAGTTAGATCTGAGAACTCTTTTTTTTTAAACGATGTCACGAATTTTTATCGACGCTAATTAAAATATCCGTGGCGCTTGCATATTTTCGAGGATAATTTAAATTATAATTAACTTCTTTCCCGCGAGTTCGGATTCCGTGCCTCGGAGGGAATCTTAAAACTCGATTCGCGTGAAAAAAAAGAGAAAAAAGAAGACGATTTATTATAACTCATAAAATACACACCGTAAGTTCATTGCTGATATACATTACAAAATAATGCCCTCTGTTGGCGCGGCGTGCGTCCGATTTTAAATCGAGTTTAACGAACTCTAAGAAAAAGTTTCATGTTAATTCAATCGGAATTCCGTTTAGGAAAGTATTGTAAGAAAATGAACGTTCGTTTCAATTATAAGGTAAACACCCGAGTACCCGGCACCCCCGGAATTGACGCTACAGTACAGTATCGTATCCGCGGCAATGCTTAGCGTGCAATTTGGCATCATTGTATAATTTCCATTTAAACCCATGCAAAAGGTCGAATGCGAAGGTGTTCACCGAAAACCCAACAGCTCGATCTTTTTCATGGCTTTAAATAATGGACACAACGTTGCCGAATTGCACGCTACGCCACTAGTCACCAGACCATTCCGACCGCGTGGAGAGCCCCATCATGTTTCAATTCCTCTTTGAAATGCTACGATAGAACACTTACGTAACGAGAGTGACCTGAAATTTGGAGTATGAAGCATTGAAGTTTAAAGTTTAAACCATAGACTCACCTGAAACATAAGGAACAATTAAACTAATTAGGATAAATTAAAGTGAGAAAGCATCTGTACAATAATTGTTGTCAAATATGAGCATTTCTATTATCATAGTCAGCAATGAGACTTTCAAATAGGTTATCACCGTAATATAAAAGCATCGATTGCGTATAGCGTGCAGTTTGTCAACGTTGTAATGTGCCCATTTAAACCGATGTAAAAGGTCGAATGCGAAGGTGTTCACCGAACACCCAACTCTTCGATCTTTTTCACGGGTTTAAATGCGGACGAACTGCAACGGTGCCAAATTGTATGCTACACCACTGATCGATTAGCGGTTTGATAGTTGATACAGTCAACAACAGAAAGGATATCAAGTGACTCCCAGTGGCCGAACACTCAATATATGTTGATCTTTTTC